>CM055898.1:70667371-70882371 GCA_029582155.1 Panopea generosa | reverse complement strand
TAGAATAGGATGACTGCATGATACAAACTGATGACAGAAACAAATTTACAGTGAAACTAGACAGTGAAACAATGAAATAAGACGATATATGCAATGTAAGAATGGGATCATATGGTAGAAACTCACTGATACAACCAAGGTAACAGTGAAACTGATTGATAGGACCAAAATAAATGTGAAACTAACTGATAGGACCATGGCAACACTGAAACTAACTGATAGGACCAATGTAACACTGAATCTAACTGATAGGACCAAGGTAACAGTGAAACTTACTGATAGGACAAATGTAACACTGGAACTTACTACTAGGACCAAGATAACAGTGACACTAACAGATAAGATCAAGGTAACACTGAAACTAACTTATAGGACCAACGTAACACTGAAACTAACTGATAAGACAAAGGTAACAGCGAAACTAGGTGATGGGAGTTACAGTGAAAGTAACTGATAGGACCAAGGTTTCACTGAAACTAACTGATATTACCAAGATAACACTGGAACTAACTGATAGGACCAATGTAACACTGCAACTAACTGATAGGACCAATGTTACACTGAAACTAACTGATAGGACAAATGTAACACTGAAACAAACAAATTGGACCAATGTAACACTGAAGCTAACTGATAGGACCAAGGTAACACTGCAACTAACTTATAGGACCAACGTAACACTGAAACTAACTGATAAGACAAAGGTAACAGCGAAACTAGGTGATGGGAGTTACAGTGAAAGTAACTGATAGGACCAAGGTTTAACTGAAACTAACTGATATTACCAAGATAACACTGGAACTAACTGATAGGACCAATGTAACACTGCAACTAACTGATAGGACCAAGGTTACACTGAAACTAACCGATATGACCAAGATAACACTGAAACTAACTGATAGGACAGTGTTACTAACTGATAGGCTCAATGTAACAGTGAAACTAACTGATAGGATTATGGTAGCACTGAAACTAACTGATAAGACAAAGATAACAATGACACTAAGATTTTAATACTACCAGTAATAATAACAAAAAACAGTGGAGCTACACGGTAGAAACAATATAACGAATAAAACTAGATATAGAAACAATGTGACAATGCTACACATTATTTGCGTGTCAGTTAGATATTTGTTTGGTTTTACCTTTTTCAATTAAAGTATCGGGTATCATATCTAATTGTTTATCAGCACGAATTGCAAAAAAAAATCAACACACGCATTATAAATGTTCTTGCTCTATATAATATTGGAACTAACTAAAAACAGAATATACCGTTGTTTTAACCCAAAAGACAATACATATCACAGTTTTTGCAGGTAGTTGAGTTAATAAAAGCAAGTGAGCTAAAAGCCAACTACATGTAGCATGAGCTATACTTAAACGGTATTTTACAACCAACAAAATTGGGTTACCAGATATAACATATGCCTCGAAAATGACGGTAAACTGTTCAAATGAGAAAGTTTCACCCCGTCCAACGTAAACGTTACATAAACGGTAAATACGTCGCATTTACGGTGATAACTACACACGATAAACCGGTACTTCCTGTTAGTTTTGTGCACGCGGTCAAACGTGAGGTAAGAAAAACCTTTATTTTCATATTATTATTTCGTTGTTAAATCAAAGATAGAGCCTATACGAGCGGCATTCTATCTAAGTTTCAAGTGGGCATGTGTTTTTGAATGGGAACATGGCCGTTTTTTTCAAACATTCAAGAACAGTGACGGATTGAACCATTTTCAGATTGAAAACAGCTCAATTTATTACTTCGGAAGCATTTATGGGACTACTTTATGTGTTTTACATTTGTTTTATGTACCAATATACCAAATTATATCAATAAAATTACAAACAGATGTTATAAGACTGCTAAACGCCAAAATTTGCTTAGTACGTAGCACAAGTAGGTCCCTCGTATATTGTTGTTTTTTTTAAAGTTGTATCGTTGTTTACACTTCACAAATAAACTAAGTATTGTTTTCCGTTTTTTGAACATTATCGTCCATCTCACTATTTTGTATGACATATCACAGCTGTTTCAGACCCGTAGACCATTACCTGTTCTACATGTACACTATTTACATTATACTATTCCTCTATTAGCCCTCAAAGACATAAGCTAACTCTAAATATTCAAACAAAACATTGTTCTAATAATCTTTCTTTTAGCTGTTAAGAGTCTAAGATTATAATTATATATTAGCCACTTTGAGGCAGACGGAGGCACTTGCCTCCTGAAGAATTTGTGGAGATTTACATGTTTTTAGTATTTTTGTAAAAATAACAGTTATTCCCAAAATATGAATTACTCTTGCAAAAATATGACATATCCTTCACATATAATATATGCAGTATGAATGTATCATAATACCCAGCAAATACTTGTCTTACAGTGTATTACTAAGAATTGATATGTACTGTTATGTCAGGTCTAAAAAGCCACCGATGTGTATTCAAGGCAATAATGTAAAAAATGGGCAATTGTATAAAATGTAGTTTGTGTTATAGATTTGAACGGATTAACATGTCTGAAATATCAGAAAAATGGAGGAAATGCATGCCACGAGCTAAATATATTTTCGTGGCAGCATGCTCCCGGCCACCCCTAGCAAAGTTTAGATTGTGCCTTCTGTAAAATCAAACAGGAAAATATAATAGAATAACTACTTCAACATGTCCAATACCTCAGCATAATAGTTTCGCTTTTCATACATAACATGTATACTTCTACAACACAGGATTGCGAGAGATGTCGCTTTAAATTGACATATGTTTCAAGTGTTAAGTTTAATACTAGGAACAGTTTCAATAAAAAAAAGATAAAAAAATAATAAAATAAAAGTTTTATTATTTTTTTAGCATTGACTACGGTTTGAACATACGACATCCTGAGTGACGGTCAAATGCGTATACCATTAGACCACTTTGGAGCCTAATAATAGTATTAGAGTTAACACCTTTTAAACCTGTTAGGTCTTGAAAGGGTGTCATTCTAGTTGACCGGAACTAAATTAATTTATACGTTTGATATACGTTTTATGTTATGCAAATCTTTGTAACCGACAAACAGTTTTTGCTGGTGAATATAAAATACCTCGAAATGTGTATGTTGTATCCATACGTTTCGGTGGTTTGCTAATATTGCGAATAACCTAATTTTGAAATCCTCGTTGATTTGAGGTCAACCCATCCAGCGGGATGTGGCTGTCTTACAATTGCTGCTATAATCACCGGTCGTGGAGAATTTAGCGCCTTTTACTGTCTTTTCTCTATCTTTCTTATATCTAATAATATAATGTTCTGTTCTTGTGCTTGAATAAACCGGTTTGAGTCCATATTTAATATGGATATCATATTTGATAACTGTTTTTTCAAACACTATTAGTACTCCGTCCTGGTTTCAGATATGTCTGCTAAAACTTTCGTTCTTCATCCTAAAGCTTTTTATTCTGTACATTCCCGTATCAGTATGTTTCTCTTAATTTACTATCTTTCATTCTGGAGCTTACTCATGTTCTAAATACTTTCTCCGATACAAAACCGTCCATATTTCTTACCTTTCGCTTGTTTTTGGAGTACTATACCACAGGTGACCAATATTGTGATCCGTTCATTGTTATGGTTAAGTGGGTCAGCATATACTTTCTCATATACTCTCTCTCTAAAGGTCCCCCCCACCACCCCACCCCCATAATTGAAAAGCTCCTACATTCCATGAATATATTCCTGCTAGGGTATATCACTCTGTGGTAACGTTAAATGTCGCACCGACGCTAAATGTCGAAACCGACATTATATGATATGATAGTTTTTATTTCCAATAGCCCAAATATATGACAGGCAGTGGTTTATTAATTATCATAAACAGTTTCGGTGTTATTTTCCTGGTATAAATAATGTCGAATAAATTTAAACTTAAGCAAGGGTGAAAGTGGAGAAGGTGGTATGCATAACAGTAATAATATTCAAATGTCATATCAAAAGCAAATATACTGCAACATGATCTTACATACCATAAATATTGTAATTGAAAATACATGTGAATTATACATATGGCTATATTCCTTATTTGAAAAGCTTTGAGTATAAAAGTACTTATTTTTTTTTTATTGAACTGTTGTTTTCTGAATTTAACAAATTTATAAACTTAGGCATGTTTGGTTTTTCCCAATAATATTTATTTATATAAACTCTTCTCAGATCAGAATATAGCACACATTCAATAATAAAATGATATTCATTCTTTTATTTATTAATCCTTTTAATTATTACATACACTGCACTTTCGTTCATCAAACTGTGTCCAACGGCCTGTCTTTACTTCTAATCGATGCGACGAGAGTCGTATCCTAGCAAAAGCTTTAATGAACTTTGATACAATTTGAATAAGGCTGCAATCTAAAATTAATTATACTATTGTAAAAGACTGCGCGTGTTGAGTCAATTAAGCAACTATGCCAGTTTTGAATAAATTGATCACTAATACGTTGTTTTACTGTTAAATTAAATAGTTTCGGTGATCCGGCACCTTGATGTAGCCATAAATCATTAAAGCTTAAATTTGATAAAAGATTTTTCAATAAAGAAACCCAAGTAGTCTTATTTGGATATACCTCTAAATCAGTTAAAAGGATATTATAGACAATTCTAATGTATTTTGAATCGTTTGCATTCAGTATTTTTAACCAATATTTAATGATACAATTTGAATAAGACTGCAATCTAAAATTAATTATACTATTGTAAAAGACTGCGCGTGTTGAGTCAATTAGGCAACTATACCAGTTTTGAATAAATTGATCACTAATACGTTGTTTTACTGTTAAATTAAATAGTTTCGGTGATCCGGCACCTTGATGTAGCCATACATCATTAAAGCTTAAATTTGATAAAAGATTTTTCAATAAAGAAACCCAAGTAGTCTTATTTGGATATACCTCTAAATCAGTTAAAAGCATATTATAAACAATTCTAATGTATTTTGAATCGTTTGCATTCAGTATTTTAACCAATATTTAATAATATTTGTATATCGTTGACAAATAAGAGATAGTCTGTCAAATTCAACATGCACAAAATCACTCTGAGTTGATTTTTTAACTTTGTTATTCTTTTTAAAAACTGTAAATGTAAAATTGGTGTAATTAACCCAATGCGTCGGCTGTTTTTCCTTTACAATTGCAGATCTTGAACCAGTGAAAAAATTGAGACCAGGCACATGCTGCAAATTCTTTTTTCCATTGTGTTTTTGGACATAATGTTACAATTGAGCCCTATTGGAAATGTAATAGTGGTGTGAGACGTTAATGTCGCAAACCCATCTGCCGCCAAATGTCTCACGTTTAACACGCTATGGCATAGCACCACATTGGGAACAGGATGCGCTTCCGTGGCGTAGTCGCATAATGGCTTTAATAAATAATTAAACACTGAATAACAGCCCTCAAATAGTTGGATAGAAGTAGTGTTTCATGTAATTAGAATACCGTTGAATGACACAATGCCTCAACTTATATAGCGTACAATATACGAGGTATCTACTTATGCTACGTACTAAGCAAATTTTGGCGTTTAGCAGCCTTTTAGTCTCAACTTGTATTCTTTTAACGATATAACTTTGTGTATTGATATATAAAACAAACATATAAAACACATAAAAAAATCCCAAAATTACTTCCGAAGTGATAAATGGATCTGTAAATTACGTGTTTTCTATCTGAAAGTGGTTCATTCCGCCACTTTTCTCAGTCGAATGTTTGAGGAAACAGTCATGTTCCTATTTAAAAGCACATGCTCGTTTGAAGCTTAAATATAATGCCGCTCGTCTCGGCTAAATCTTTGATTTAAAAACGAAAACATAATACGAAAATAAAGGGGGTGTCCCGGGCCACCCACTGTCCAATCGTGTGCACAAAAATAACAGGAAGTACCGGTTTACCGTGTGCAGTTTTCACCGTAAATGCGGCGTAGTTGCCATTTATGTAATGTATACGTTGGACGGGGTGATCTTTAACAAATCTGATTTTCGGTTGATGTGTCAACGGTAATCAGATTTGAAAGAAATGCTTGCTCATAATAGGCAAAGCTCGGCCATTTCCGGCGACGTCCGAACATGACGGAAGTATCCGAACAATATTCCGTTTAAACCGACAAAATGTCAGTTGGCACTTACTAAATTCAGGATGGTATTCATATGGTATTATGCATTTATCCCAGAGAGCCCCGTCATTGTTAATTAGAGTCCGTCTGGAACGGCTTGAACTTCTTTTCGGGGTGGAATGTCTTCCTTGGAGAGCTTCTTCTCTGGCAGTCTCAAGAGTTTTCCCTGTCTCTCTCTGTTATTTTAACAGCCATAATTAAAATGAATATATTTTATCATACATGTGCTATCTAAATATCAGCGCTATTTCAATAATTCAAAGTATTTTGGCTGTTAGAATCTTTGTTTCCTCTTCATGGAAACAAATACAATTCTCTTTTATTTTATCAAATTAAAATATGACAATGCGATTTTCTTTTGGTAAGTATTAATTTAAGGCGAAACGAATTGAACTTCAAAGACGTCACAGAATGAATAAATGTTTACACAAAATATTTGTAAACTTCTCTTATCGACGATTTGTTTCCTGTCTAAAAACTGGGAATAGCTTTTTGACACCAGAGTTTCAATTAGATTAACTGAACCAAAGAATTACAGGCGTGTATCATGGCATATTCAGTAACTCTGCAGAGTAACTTTTTAAATCGAATCCTTAAACAAATGTGGTGGTGGAGGTGGGGGGGGGGGGGGTCCTTCATGCAACAGAAGCCATATCCGGGTTGACATTTCCCGCCTCAGTTAATATTTTGTTTAAGTAATGAGGTCTAGCCCGATGAAGCATGAAATTTGAGTCAGCAGAAGCCACCATTTATAGTTCTGATTCTAAAATTCCCCTCGGACTCCCATCAGCGGAAGTGGAAATCATCTTCGAACATCCTACGCCTGAGGTATATAGATTTATATATTTGTATATAGATTTTAGAAATTTTAAAAAAATACATTTTTAGAGGTTTAAGTTTGTTAATCTTTTTTTTAAATACAGTAATGCATGTTTTATGTTAAAATATGTTCTCCTTGGCGCTGCCTTATATGCACGTCAAAGCGACAGGAGCGAGAAAGTCATGTGACAACGTACAAGCGCGATATTAATAGAAACAGTATTCTAAGCGCTACCACGCTGGAGTATCAGGTCGCAGACACATGGTGTAAATTTGATATTGATATTTCGTTGTTCGATATTCAACATGACACTAGCCCCAACTATCTCATCTTCCAATAGTGAAGAGACACACTTAAATATCAAAAACGAAAAACAAATATCACATCTAACGTCTGGCTAATCAAGAAGGGTACATACCATAAACGTTGCCGCTTTTTCTAATGCATCTTGGATAGCCCTAGTGTCGTCCGCTCTCAGTGCAGCTAGTAGTTGAAAGTAAGCTAATTCTCCTTCGATGATTTCTTGCTCCTTACTCTCACCAAATCCGTCGTACTCTGACACATGGTGCTCCTTAGTAATAATCCAAATAAATCATGCAATTAAAGGTAACAAATGAAGATTAACAAAAAAAGCACCACTGTGAATTGTTACTAAGCGCAACATCTCTGTGGTTTACGGCTGAGTGTAACATATAAAAAGTTAATCATTGATGATGATGACACTTTTATTTATCGTCTCCACCGTTTTTCCACATGGGCGACGCCTCCAGAAAAGTATAAGTAATTTTAGAGTTTTGGAGGATATTGCAGAGATACAGATTACCATTTTGTAGCGTCCCTGGTTCTTTTACATGCTCGGTGTAAAGCATCAATACGTGGGACATCGATTTTTGTTAAAGTCTCACCCGGAACACTGATCAGTATTTTAGTTTAGGAATCATTGTTCCATTATGTCTCTCTATGGTTGTGGATATGAGAACGGCAATGGAGTGCTATAGCTTAATGTTTATTCTATGGTATTTTTATTATTTCGCAACTTTTTCTATTAGAGGGGGGTCCTCCGTGGCCGAGTGATCCAAGGTACTGTCGTTTAATATTCTATCACCGCTGAGGTTTTACTAAGATTCATTTTGAAGCCTTCCACGACAAAAACAAGTTGAAATGCCATATATAAATTCCAAGTTGCTAAGGAAAATAAGTGTACAAAGTAAATGTTGCGGGCTAGCTAGATAACCAAGTATAAGTCGACACAAGAGATTGTCATTTATATTTTGTGTGTGCCAATTATCTGGAGAGGACCAGTGGTCCTACAGTGGTATTTCCCCACCAATTAAACTGGATACGCCATATATAACAGTTCAAGTGTTGAAAAGGCGTTAAGTTCCATTCTATTAAGGGGATGGGGGAGGGGGGGGGGGGGCACGTGTGTATGTTTAGCAGCAAGAGTGTATTCAAGGGAAGCAACTAGCGTACCAAAAAAGATTGTACGCCAAGGGAAGCAACTAGAGTACCAAAAAAGATTGTACGCCAAGGGAAGCAACTAAAGTACCAAAAAAGACTGTACGCCAAGGGAAGCAACTAGAGTACCAAAAAAGATTGTACGCCAAGGGAAGCAACTTAAGTACCAAAAAAGATTGTACCCCAAGGGAAGCAACTAGAGTACCAAAAAGACTGTACGCCAAAGGAAGCAACTAGAGTACCAAAAAAGATTGTACGCCAAGGGAAGTAACTAAAGTACCAAAAAAGATTGTACGCCAAGGGAAGCAACTAAAGTACCAAAAAAGATTGTAGCCAAGGGAAGCAACTAAAGTACCAAAAAAGATTGTACACCAAGGGAAGCAACTAGAGCACCAAAACAAATATTGAATATAATATAAGTGTCACATCGGTTGATTGTTGTATAAATATAACACGTTTGAAGTGTTAATAAAAAAAGCAACATTGCCAACTGTTGTTATTAAAAATATTGTACCTACATGTACTATCATATTAAGTATTTTAATTTAAAAAAAAAAAGCTTTAAAATAGTTTAGGAGTGAGGCCAAATAACTAGAGCAAGTTCAAACTTCATGAAAAATGACGTTATCTACACAACATTAAAACATTAAGCTGTAGAACGACAATGAGATTTGAGCACATTGATTGGTCAGTTGCTTCAGTGAATGTTCAGTGAAAGTTGAATGATGCCACTGTCTGGTAAGCGTCTATGTATCATGAGTTGTTGGACAGGCGTGTAATGTCCTGCTTTCTCATTGAGGTTTAACATACCCCTGATTCGGAAGAAACCAGGGGGCTGTGATAGGCTATTAAAACATTCATGGTCGTGTAAAATCATATCTTTTTTACAATTCACTGCCTTGTTGGTTCAGACTCGATCGCCAATGTATTTCATCTGATATAAAATCCAGATTTTATTGATCATTTGTGTTTGTTTTTGTTAGGCCCCAAGTTATAAAGCAACGTTGATCTGCCCATCCCGACACACTGTTAAGTTATTCGTGAGATTAAACATATTATATTGCCTTGTAAACACGTACATGTATTACAATATGTATTATGCATATAAATCAAATACGACTGTGGGCAAAATGGTCTGGCCACAAGTTCTCTAAACATCAGATACGAGCATTTGTTCAAAATTATATAAACACTATTTTGTGGTAATGCTACATTTATATATCATGTATGCGGCAATCATAATTAACTATTGATATGTTCAAATTATTTTATACGGATATTTTCAAATTAACAAACTATGATAATATACATGTATATTTCAAAACGTTACCGTATACTGTTCAATATGTTCTTTCGACTTTTCCGATACTTTTCCGTTTTTCATTTGAACGACTTCAACAAACTTTTCTGTTGGGTCACCAACTCCGATTCCATTCTATGTATAAAGTATGCATACATGAACATTCATTGAAATAATACATTTTATATTAAATCCAGCATTCGTTAAAATAGAAATAAAAAAAGGGATACAACATAGGACAAAACAGAGGACTAAAAACGAATTTATGTTCAGAGAAGAATAAGTAGCGGATTTAACACAAGTGCTTATTTATTATTAAATTTATTAAACGAGTTGGACAAAATATTTTATGCGATGCTCTGCCGAGCATTATATCATTTTTCCCATCGAAAATCAGTGGGACTAAATTATCTTACAATACTCATTAAATAAAACAAAAAAATTAAATGAGAATGTTTAAACAAAATTTGATATGATTAAAAAATTACTTTTCAATAAGGACAAAAGAGAAGAAATGAATTGAGTAAGCATTTGAAAGTTGTCAACACATTAGTTTTAAATATTAAAGATTTACTTGTGAAAACAAAAAAGCAAATATACCAAATATTGACTTTTTAAGAATTATATTTTTTTTTCTTAATTCAAAAGATTTAAATATACACATTGCAAAATTTTGGATATCGCGTCTGCGTTCAGGCTGCAACAATTTTGTATTTTGAAACACGCTACAATGAATCAATTAGAATATGGACGAATTAAAAATCACCAGCATTCATGGGTTTTATACTTTTCTAAAACATGGTGTCTGGGTCCTCCGTCGCCTAATGTTCCTAGACGCTTTCCTCTTACCGTTGTGGTCGTAGGGTTGAGTCCCACTCTGACAAAAAATAATGTGGGGGAAAAATGCCATTTATTTTCGGCAGGGTGGTGGTTGTATTCAGATTCATCATGAGATTTCCTCCATCGAAATAAAAAAAGAAAGCTCGGTTGCTAGCAATGCACGTGAACAAGTTCAATTCTGAGCTAGCCGTCAAACTCAAATATGTAAACGAGGTTTAGATAGGCCAGTGCTGAAGAATGCGAGTAGGGTACGCATCATGACGATCATCAATACGAAGCAAAAAATGATGGTCACAAGGCTATGTATGAAGAAATTATGTTTGTCAATCTCTACCAGAATTCAGGTTTTGCTGCTTCTCATTAAAAGGATGACACAGAAATGCGATAACTGTTAATTTAACTTTCCAAATGCAGACTCAAAATTGAGATAAACATCCTGAATCCATCAATTTGAAAAATGTGCACGAGGCTTATCGTACCTGTAAATCTTGTAAGGACGGTATATCAACCGGTCTCTTCCCAGGGCGTGGCGGGGTTGGCGGAGCGGTGTGCGGTAAGTCCGTCACTGGGTCTATAGGCGACGAACTTACTGTGAAAGCCGTCGCAACTAACGACGTAAATAGCCAAGTGATCCGCATCTGACATGGTTAAACAAAAAAAAAAAAATCAGAAATGTGCTTTTTGTACTGTGAAGAGTTCCTAAAACAAGATGCTTGTATCAGTCTTACATTATGCTTGTAGAGCGCATATTAGCCTAAATCAGAGACATATAAACAGATATAAATTACTGCATGTGCTTGTCTAAATTAGCCTAAATCAGAGACATAAACAGAGATAAATAACAGCTGGTGTTTGTCTAAATTTTGGGTGGCATATTTCGCGTTTACTAAATTTTGCAAATACTACTCTTGATGAATCAACTTACATTTTTTTTGGTATCAAAAAGGAAATGATTGAAATTGTGGGTAGTATTTTTTTCTTCTTTTTTAAATAAAAGACATTGAGAAATTTTACGCTTACAGTTATTGACATATGCTATATGTTATATAATACTGCTATATATAAATATATATGTGTGTGTTATATTTCTAAAAGCGTATGGCAGAGTGGGCCATAATTATTTTCATGTATAACTCAGATATTTACCGGAAATGAAAGAAGCATATTATTATTTCATTGTTGTTTGCCTATCATTATGTTTTGAATCAAGTTAATCTTGTGAATGATTTTATTCGATACCAGTTGCACCCGCTTATCCAAAATCTTGAAAACTTTCATTCGTTCGACAGACTGAAGTTTGATATTCGTATTTCGGTATTCAACTTAAAAGCTAACCATAATAACTGTCTTTACCTCCAATATTGAAATTCAGCAATTCGGCAGCTTTGAATGCCCCCCCCCCCCCCCCCCCAACCCCGACAATTTGTAGAACTTAATAAAAATATGGGTAACAGACTGTAACACACATGTAAATAGTAGCTGTGAATGAAATTTGAATAGTTCAATGTATTGTTTATAAATGTTTAACTTTGATATTTGTATTTTCGAGTCTATTATTTTGTCAACAACAATAAAACAATTGAGGATACTGGGATCGTATTCGTCAACAATTCCTGAGAGTATTCTTTGACTTCATCTTGAATATTCAAATTTTAACCTTAGCTATCTAGTTCACAATGACCAATAGAATAACTGTGAAAGTTTATTTGACCACATATTAGGGGTCCCTATCTGCTTGCAAATTTAGGTTTCAAAAAATGGTTTCGAAATGTGTTTTTCAAATGATTCATTCTTGAGTTCAAGTCTAAAACATTCTTTAGAATGTTTGGTGAATACCACTCCAGATACAAAAATATTCTCTCACCTGTGATACCTTAGCCATGAGATTCCTAATGACGTGGCCGTCCAGTTTCCCGGTGTTTTAGTTTTATATTGCCGAAGCATTAGCGGGCTCGGGTCAGATTTAAAAGATAAGGACGGAGGGCTAATTAAATACTAGTGTTTAATTTAGTGTGTGTTTCCCTACAGCCACGGCAATACACAACTCTACAGTATCAGAAGATTGTGTATATTATATATGATTAATTAAAAATGTGGTCAAACGGCAGGTGGTCCTTAATAGAACTGGACTATAATAATTGCACATATTCAGAGATTTCAGTCATACTTCAGATGTTTAAAGGCAATATATGGCACGGTCTCTTTTGTCGTTATATCAGATAAATCTACCAGCCTGGGGCACGAGCGGTCGCAATGACAGATTGTAAAAACAATTCTAAGCATTAGCAAAACGTAATGAGTTGACAACAAATATCAATAAATTATGTGTTATGATATTAACTATAAAGTTTATCCAAAGTTTACAAACACTCATGCTTTTAAGGCAGGCCACTGTCTGTGACAATAAATTTATTTGTATCTGTTTTCGTTAAGGCCTTGTATAGAAAGATCGGAAACTTGCATCTCCTGGCTAAATGTTGATAAAATAGCACACGAAGAATTAATTATTTGGCAATGAATCGTTCATAATTCACAGGCAGCTGATTTCTTTTACATAAACTTTAACTAACTGTATCTAATTTTTGATGTTTAAACATGTTTCGACCACACAAAATGATCCGGCTTGAATTAAAAATACTGAGGTTTGAAGGAAGATTTTTCGTAATGTGTCGTTATTTTAGCTACACTTTACACATTTTGTAATCAAAAGTACTTCAACACTTTCAAACATTAAGTGCTGGAATGAAATTTCATTCTGCAATGTTAGAATTTCTATTTGTGTTCCTGAGATAAATGGAAGTTAAGATAATTGAAAACGAGATATTGCGATATTTTGCGTGAATACGCGAGCGTTCACAAAACCTCAATCATTTGCCTTTCCTTATCTATATAATTCTTTGGCTATATGTAATTGTAAAACAAGCGTGGTACAAAACACGTTTTCGGACAAGTTCAATTTCATTAAAATATCCGTCTCTTGGCTCTTGTTCCGCAAATATATACTTCAATACATAAACCATACATAAAACCTTAAATCATCCGTCTTAGAAAAGTATCCAAGTGATCACGAGTTTAGGCGGGTTCCAATAAAAGTGCATATGGATTCATTGATAATGTTTATTTAATAGATATACCAGTCAAAACTTAGTTATTCTTAAATATTTAAGTAAAATGTTGGTCAGTTTCTTTAAGTTTATTTTTAAAACTTATTGAAACCTAACTTGATTTTAGTGGTAATTTTACTTTTCTATAATCAATGCCAATTAAACGACCTTCAGTTTTTTCAGGAACCAATCTAAAATGATGATACGCTGGACGTTTTTGTTTCATTTAAGTTTAAACAATGTATGTAATTAAACATATACTGAAATATCTTTTGGTGAAACAGGATCCTAAACCCAGTTTTGACTTCGGTACTTTTATACCAGACATGGGTACGATCTGAGTTGATAAGTTTCGACTTGGGTACGAAATGGAATTAATGCAGGGTACCATTAAAAATAGTTTTGTGTTGTGGAATATTGATGCGCATGAAATGATAATTGAATGATGTCTAAATTCTGTCAATAAAAAGTATAATGTCCAGATTGTGTTTGATTATCTAACCATATTCAGTATAATACTGGCTAGTCTACCTGTGTATAAAAGGGATATTATGAAGTCAGGAACAGTATTTTTTGAAAATATTACTAAAAAAATAATTTGGGAAAAATTCACCATGCAATTAGCTGGTCCGGTAAACCTGATTCATTTTCCAAATGATGAACAATAGAAATATTTAGGAAGGGTGGAATATTCATGAGATCACATGACCAGTTAAGTTAGAAGACACTTTTTAAACATAAAAATGGAAATACCATACTTGTAAGTAGACTAAAATCGCATATCTGCACCAGGTAAATTATTTAGAAGAATTCAAGACGGCCAGGCCAAACGCTTGTAAGATTTCCAGTTCACGGAATATAAATTTATATACAAATTCACAAATTTAAATTTAAATTTGAATTTGTTAGATCAGTTAATTATGCAGATTTAAAGTATGCAGACGAAATATGGCGTTTACAAGACTGTAGTGTTTACGGTCAAGGAACTCTGTCACAAAGAGGAGTAACTCTGTCACAACGAGGAGTAACTCTGTCACAAAGAGGAGTAACTCTGGCACAAAGAGGATTAACTCTGTCACAACGAGAAGTGATTCTGGTCGACAGTAAAATTATAGCTTCACGTTGATAGATCCTAGTTTTGTGACAATTTGTGACCGTTTCTGGCCGATAGCGGTATTTGTGGTATTTTCACCAGGGATTGTTTTGAATATATGGATATTTAAGAACATGTTTAAGTATTTTTTTTTGACATTCGGTGAAAGTTGAATGGCTCAAGTTATGAATAAAAAGCGAACAATTTGAATTTCTGAAAATTATTATCTCTTCAAGTTTTAAAGCATTTTTTTTTTCATTTTCCTGAAATTAGAGATAGTTTTATATACATTTCGCTTTAGTAACGCTATTTAATGTTATCAAATAAGTTTAAAATACTGTGTTTTGTTTTGTAACTCTTCAACCACTTTTTGTTGGCTCCTTGTTTCTGAAGTCTATGCATTAGAAGTATAGAGTTAACTAATTTAAATGAGGAGTTAAAACTAAATCCTCAACGTTGACAGATTACCTATAACATACTGATCGAAATATCATCATTGCGCTTATATTTCTTTATCAAATAACCCCATCTGTTGTCTTATACACATGTTTGCCTTAAGCAAACTGATCTATACGATACTTACAGTATATACAAATTGGAATATGTAAACCCATTATTTATGTAGGCTATAAGTTTAGCCACAAAATTTACTTCGACGATTACACTTCAAGTTAATTTCGTCATATATTCCCAACTTCATCTATTTATTATTGTTACGCCGTTAAAAGAGTTTAACTGTTATTAAGCTTCACTCAATTAAGGCAATATTTTAATAGCATTTTAAAATCATTTACACACTTTTGTCATCCTATAATTCAACGTTCTCTGAAATTTTTAGCATTTTACTAGAAACTGAGCTCGTACACTCGTTCGTTCGTTTTTCTGCCATATTTAGAAAATATTTAGAAAGTTAAACAACTTTGCAACTGTTCCTCTTTCTTTATTAAAATACGTACTAACAACCTTATGACTGATTAAATGAAAGAAAAGTAAAGTAATTACCGAAGTAGAAATAAAAACCGATACTCACTCGGCCGTTTCCGTTTAAGATCGTTTGTGATAGCTACTACTAAAGTCGCGTTCGTTCGCCTTCGGCGAGTATCGATTTTCTTCGTATTCGGTTTGCTCACAAAATGTGGCATTTGCTCCAAAAATGTGGCAGAAAAATAGGTCGTATTTTAACTCCTACTATACTACTTCCCTTTAAACTAAATGTGATTAAATAGCACACGAATGATTAAATATTTAACAAATTAAGCATTCGTAATTCACAGGCAACTGATTTCTTGTATATAAACTGTAAGTTGTATGTTATCTTAGATATTTAAACATATTTAGATCACGCTAAATGATCTTGAAGTTTAAAGGAAAATTTATCATAGTTTGTCTTTATTTTAGCTGCAGTATAGCAATTTTGTAATCAACAGTTCTATAACCATTTTAGAGATAAATAGAACCTTAGATAATTGAAAACGAAGTATTGCAAGATTTTGCGTGAATACGCGAGCGTTCACAAAATCTCAATCTGTTGCCTTTACTTCTCTATACAATATACTTCCTTGATTAGAACGGATGGATTCACTCATATTCTGATGGTTACTACGGTGCATTGTAAATGTTGTTGAAAGAAATATAAAATCAGTGACATATAAAAAAAAGTTTTTTTTTTTTTTCATTCCATCTCTAATTCTATTTTGTCGGGAACCAAAAATGAGCAACTATATGTTAAACTTGTTGCCCGACATCCTTAAAGTTTACTTAACTATTGTCATTCTCACGATTTATAATTAAAACGTTAACCGGTTTTTATGCAAGTGCGCGCTTCATCCGGGAAACTATCGTTACCAACAACAATAATGGCGGCCTACATGCAGACGGCGTCAAATTGAATTTTTATCTAGCATTTTAAGGAATTGTGAACAAAACAGCATTGTTTTTATAAACAGGCTAATGAACAATTATCTTATATAGGCAGTTCACAATCAATTGGTAAATATGGATGAAAGACATTGGTGGATCGCCAGTAAAATCCAAGAAACTTTCAAAATCGGCGGTTATGACAATCCAACGCTTTTAGAGGATTTTATTATCGAAGATGCAACTTTAGGGAAAATAAACAGATTTCTGAGGTCTGGTGGACCATGTCGTCTGTTCTTTTACTGCGAGAAACCGGATTCGGGTGTTCTCTCAACAAGAGAGTTGCATGTTACTGGAACCTTGGCATCATTGAAAGACACAAACTTGGAAAAAGTAAACATTCTGTACTTCTTACGTAACAGGGTTGACAAAGATGTGGATGGAACACGAATGGAGAGAGATGTGTTTTGTGGTGAACTGAAGCATAATACAATAGAAACATTAACAACATTGTTGTCAGATGTATACATTCCACTTGTCAAAGCGCAGAAAGACTGGGGAGAATGTAACCAAGAAAGTCAGAGCCACCTAATGAATAATATGGACAAGTTTTTAACAGCATTAAACGAATCGACAGCATCAATGCAGTCATCAAAACAAATGGTAATTACTGCAATTATATGTATTATTTATTCTTTCTTTTCAAACTGCTACAACCATGCAGATATTGTGACTAGTCTCATTTAATCGCCGTAATAGGGGTGAGACAAGCGGATGTCCTAATAAAGAAATATCAAATCATCCGCAGGGCTTTCATTAAGTTTTAATTAGTGTTCAAGTAAGAATAGCTGAGAGAAAACCCTGGTCCCCGGCTTCTAATAACAGCCCTGGTTTGATAACGTGCTTTGATATAAATTAATATCATTACTATGAGCAGCCCCATTTCGGAAGATTGAAGTGAGGTCTCTAATAATGTGTACTCAGTATTACTCAAGCTAGACATTGGACCTATAGCTATGCATCCTTAACCAAAGAATGGCATATTTTAACTGTTTAATGTTTACTTCAAATCTACATTGTTGTGAGCGTCCGGCACTGCACATGCACACAGTTTATTTCACCATGACGTTGATGTCTGCATGGCAGATTTTGTCTAAAATTATTACTAAAGATCAAGTTCTCAATATCAATGCTGTGCAAGTGCATTTGAAAATCTCTTCAGAAATCAGAAATGTCAAACAATCAAAATGTTGAAACTTACTTATATCTTAAAAACACGATACCCTATATTGGTTCTGTAAAGAAAATAGACACATTAGCGATTCATAAAAACTCTGAACTTATTTCACCATAGAACCAAAATAGATAATTAGTATTTATCTGAAACAAACTATATAGTAAACAAAACCGTGTAATCTTTTCTATTGAAAAGTGTTGTTGACCAAACTTGTTCTTTCTATAGATGTTGAAGCAGCCTGATCATGTCGTTTTAAATGACTTCAAGCAACAAAGAGCAGCGGCACTGGACCCACAGCTTATAAGTCATTATGAGGAGTTAGTCACCGAGTGGATGAACACTATAGAAGCAGTTCTTACAGACACTTCAGACGAAAGGTTAGATTGAAATATACTTTTCAAACAATAATAATTTTATAATAAAATAAATTTATATTTTTATCCCTGGTCAGTGTCAGTTTTATGCTTAAATGAAACAGAAATTAAAAACATCATGAAAACAAAATACTTTAAAAGAAATCTTCGAAATGATCAACTGCAAACTAAGCATTTTTACATTCATTAATCCTTACATATTTCAAATAAGGTCATCCTTCCTTTCCAATACTTTATTAAATAGTTAAAATCAAAGAAATATTAAGGTTGATCCTTAAATCTTACTCGTCCTGACCAATTTGTTCACTCATCATGGTGAGTGGATGAGTGGAATTTTTCAGCCCTGATGGATCTATTATGCAAACAAAAAGTTAAACTGTCGATTTTACATAATATGTATGTAGAGAGTTGTATAATCTTGTCATCATATTTTTATTCAACAATATAATATATTTATTTTTCTAGGAAAATGGATGCTCTCTTTCCAGAGAGATCAAGGTGAAACGTGTAGCAGATTGACTGTTAATATGATAACCACTGATCTAGATAGTTTCAGCTTCTAATTCTATTTGTTGTAAACAATCAGAATTTCAGAAATTTAGATTTAAGCAATCTGTGAACATATTAACTTAAATGTGCAATAACAGTGTGAAGCTTTGTCTAATGATTGTGTGTATTCATGGTAACTGTTATGTTGTTCAAAGTTTTTTTAAGAGAGTGTGAAGTGTGAGAAGTAATATCCATATGGTTGTATTTGAAGTTTTTTTCTTTTCTTGTATTTTGATGGTAACACTTATTGGTACAACATTTATTAACAATATATTTGGTGGTACTAAATTGATATAGTTTGATATTATAATATATTCATATTTCTGACATTTTGAACTACTACAGCGATTAAGTTAACTTTTTTTAAATTTATATTGCACTTGAATATATTGATGTATTGATTAAAAAGTTTACCGATGATGAATGTAGTCATATGATTATGTATGATTTACTGATGTTGTTTATTATCGGTAAATACAACTTGGTAGCTAGTGTCATAATGTATGTATCAGTTTCTTTTGTCTATTTATAGCCAATATCCTAGCATTACTTTAATTACAATTTCAGCTGGTTAGTGTATCTTTGTAATACAACATTTAAATAAACTTGTTAAAAATTTTAGATATATATATAAATAAGGTGTGATTCAATTTTGCAGATTCATGGATCCCAATGCAGGACCATTGTCAGAACTGGAGAGATGGCGACGACGACAGAGACTTTTGATAAATATAACAGAACAACTAAAGGGAAAGGAGTGCAAGGCTGTGATTGGTGTACTTATTACAGCTAAGTCGCGTCTTCTGAAAAAATGGAAAACTATAGATGCTGCGTTAGTATACATGCACATTTGACATTGCTTTATAAGCATGCTCTAAACGAGTGTTGAAAAAACCTCAAATATGTTTTGGCTTATGTTAGTACTGTAGATTTATTGGTTTGTTTATCAATTATAGATCAATAAGAAAGCTATAATGTGTAAAAAAAATTACAATAATTATTTAAAAAGGATATTGTAAGGATATAGGAAATAGAAAGGGTTTTGCCTCTGACATTTAAAGTGCTTAGTATGTGATAATAGTATGAAATACTCTTATAAAGTGTTTTTTTTTGTAATTTATGATTAATAAAATTTCTCCGTTAGGCCTTTATAAATTAATTGTTAGATTATTTTTCTTCTTTTTTTTATTTTTATGAAAATAAAAAAGGGTCAGGGCGGCATGAAATTTAGGGGGCGGGCGGGGATGATAATCTAGCAATTAATTTATTATGGCCTTATGGTGACAGCAACAGCTGATAAGCTTTTACATCATTATACAGTGTAAATCGTAATTGATCTTTGATGCCTTAGCCTATGTTAGTTTGCTTATCGACATAGGCTGACGATTAACAGTCATTGTTTGTGTCATACTGTTACTTTTTTGTTGTTTAATATCCAAGCAATCACATACCATTCTGTACACAGCATCACAGATTCCATGAATGACACAAAGGACAAAGTGAAGTTCTTGGAGTCGCTGAAGCGCCATTTTGACCAGCTTTACAGTATGGACTCTACCCCAGCCAACATCATCAACCAGGCCATCCCTGGTCTTGCCAACGGTGTCAAACAGATGGACTCCATCTCAAGATATTACTCTCGTACAGGTTTCCTCGGCCTCATGTTCACAAAGGTATGATGATTTGCCATGTAATTATTTATTTGTTTTATCAAGTCTGTGTAAGGCTAGATTTTCATCCAATTTTTTCTTAAATAGTGGGAGAATTTTATTTTTTATTTAATTTTTTAAATTTTTTTTTATTTTTTATTTTTTATTTTTTTTATAAAAATAAAAAAGGTCAAGGCGGAATATAAATTAGGAGGCAAGTGGGGATGATAATCTAGCAATTAATTTATTATGGCCTAATCAATCGGAGCAAACAACGAGTTTAATCTTGTGATAGCTTTCTATAGAATAGTTTCCATTAAAATAGATACAGTACTTCGCCTTGATTTGCTTTAACAGGACATGAATTTTAACAAAATTGAAAGGAATGTATTTTTTATTCTTTGTTAACCTTGGATTTGAAATAAGTTAGAAAAAAAAACACCTACAAAAACACTTAATTTCTGTCAAAGACTTACATAGAAGGATAGAAAACTTACATCTACTGACTAAATGTTGATAAAACAGTGCACAAAGGATTAATTATTTGGCAAATTATTTGAAATTTGTCTTTCCGAATTCGCAGGCAACTGATTTCTTGTACATAAAATGTATGTTGTGTATAATCTTAGATGTTATAAAATGTTTCTATCATGCAAAATGATCTTGAATTAAAAATATTGAGGTTTGAAGTAAAAATTGCTTGTAATTTTGTTGTTGTTTTAGCTGCAGTATACACATTTTGTAATCAGAAGTACTATAACAGTTTTAAACACAAAATGCTGGCAATGGTATTTTTTTTATGAGAATTTTATTCTGCAATGTAAGAATTTTGATTTGTGTTCCTCAGATGAATAGAATTATAAGATAACTGAAAACAAGGTAGAGTGAGATTTTGCATGAATACGCAAGTATTTCCAAATTCTCAATCAGTTCCTCCTCTCTATAACTCTTTGTTTCTGTGTACTTTCCCAATTAATGCATTCAAGTATCAATGTTTTGCCATTACTACATGTAGTTTCTTTTGTTTTCCTATCTATTGTTGTATATTTAGGTGACAAATCAACTTGTGATGGCTTGCAAGGAGTACATCAAAAATTCTACATTAACCATGGAGGATGATGACAAATTGTGGGACCGCATCCGCGAGGAGATTGAATATCGAGACACATCAAATACTGATGTTGATCCCAAAATTAAACTGCTTAAAAGTCAGGTGGAATCAAAGTTAAAGGTTTGTTTATATTCACTATTTTAGTATTCACAAGGACTTTTGTATAATATTGTCTCTCATTTTGTAGTTTTGCTAAGTTCTAATCTTATCCCTTCTTGTGCGTATAAAAGATCTGAAGCTCACCAATATGGCAAATGAAACAAAATTGATGAAAAATTCTTTAGCATATTTCATTTTTTGCTTTCTATGACAGATCAACTCTATTTAGTCTTCAGTACATAGTCAAATAGTGAATAGATATGGTAATGTATACATACTTTTTGAGAAACAACTTTTATTCTTATCTCCTTGCCTGAATTCAAGCAACAGTTAAATGGAAGAAACAAGTCCTAGTTGACAATTATTAAAGGAAACTTTAACTTTTATGTTTATTTGTATTAATACGAGAAGTCATTCAGGAAGATGCATGGAAGAAACAACATGTGCCCAATAATAATTATAAATTATCAATAAATAGTGTAAAATACAACTTTAGGTCAACATCTTATATTTAGAATACCTCATTCACATAAAGATTTATGAACAGGCAGTTCCAAGTTCTCTTTTTAAAGATCTCTCTTACTATGCAGTGACTAAATGATACTACACAGCTATGTAAGGGAAATATGTATAACTTTTATCAAACTACACGTGATACTGTTATAACTTTCAACAGGGCTCAACTGGGCGAGGCAAAAGCAAAGAAGGTCGTGACCTTGGTATACAGGATGACACCCTCTATGGCAGACTGAAGGCCTGTCTGACTCTTCAGGGTTTTTACCGAGAGACATTGAGAACCTTAAGGGATTCTATTGGACAGACACAGAACATGTCACATTTCCCATCTCTCAGCAGTGTAGGTGGCCCAGGAAGCTTCACTGCCAGGTAAACGCTATAACAACTTATTATAAGGCACGTGTACTAAAACATCAAGTGGTGAATATTGTTTGTAGTAAGGAATGACTTTCAACATAGGAATGAAATAAATGAAGCTCGGCTCTGCTATTATCAATATCTAGAACCATGTACTGGTACATTGATCAGAATTTAGCACAGTCTCTCAGTTTATGTAAAGTTCAGTCAAAAAGCTCTAACAAAAGCTCTCAAATCTGTTTTCTAACCTTATATCATCAAACATTTGGGACCAATACACGGCTTAATATTTGCTGTTATGGCATGAATACGACCCCTGTTTATGCCCTCTGATCTCTTTGACGATGTCTAAGGATTTTGCAGCTTACAAACTATGCTCTTACATATATTTTGCTAGTAGATTAAAAGAGCAAGTTATACAAAAATGCTGGTTTGAGTCTCTAGCCCCTGTTTCACCAACAATTTCTTAAGTTTTATCTAAATACAGTCAAACGTGTCTTAAGAAGCCTGATAAGGGAAGGAGCGAAAGTGGCCTATTAAACAAATAATTGCTTAATTCAGGTTAACTTACTCTAAAAGCATTGAAACTGGAAATAACAAATGTGGCTGCTTAAGACAAATGGCTGCTCAGTGACCGCTTTCACAGGTTTGACTGTATTTAAAAAACTTAATTTTGACTGGTTACGGTACTTTGATATTCTTTAATCAATACATATGAAACCCAATGCAGTTTTTCTAGAACCAGTCTAAAATCATGATCCCCTGGATGCTTTTCTTTGATTTAATTATTTAAGTATGTAGTTGAATATGTTGGTGAAACAGAAGCCTGTTTTGACAATTGAACAATGTGCATTTCAGAATCTCTATGTCTAATAGAGTATTGTTAAAGGCCAAGTCTAGCACTATGGGGTATGATATGAAAGTTTAATTTTGTGTTATACGTTGAAGATTGAGGTGCTCAAAACCTTTTTTGCTGTTTAATTATTGTCAGATAAGTCATTTTGATTGATTGATTGATTGATTGATTGAATATTTAGCGTCATTTTTATAAGTCATTTTGAATTTAAACAACGTACATTGTAATTTTTTTTTATAACACTTCATCAAGTTTAGATTTTAAAGCAATTAAGATATTTGTAGAAAGAGATTTATTGTAGTAATTTCAGTTTAATTTGTTATACCAGTAAATAAATTTAATTTGATAAAAATTGTAAAAAACAATAGGTTTAACATTAAGAAATTGTCAAGCTAACTGTGACTCTAACAATCATAGTATTGAACACCTACAATATATTATAAGAATCTTTTAAGGGTTTTGTGGTTTTGGATAAAAACTGTTTTAATGCGAATGAGGCTTGACTGAAAAAGACATGTAAGATTATTTTTCTTGCATACCAAACACATTGAATATTCATTTTAATATAAATTACTATTATATTTTACCACATTGGCTTTTAAGACATCAAATTAAATGTATTATGTCATATGTTTTAATATGACACATCAAAAATTGTTCCAATGTCACAGCAGGATAGGATGAGCACGTGGAAAGGGTGTAGGATTAAAATTCCATACCCGGTAAAAATACACGTTCCTTGTCCAGTATGCAAGAAGGAAATATCTCACACCAGTAAAATAACTGAAATCCTTATCTGGTATGCATGAGACCTTTTTCTTTGTTAAACATGTTTAAAGTTTCTGTTGTCTTTTTTTTACTTTAATTATATTGTCATTTTTGTATTCTTTTGGCTGTGTTGTTCCATGATAAGTCACATGACTTATTGGAAGTCATTCATGCAGAAAACAAATTGTATTGACCAAGCTGACCATGTCAAAACTATAGTGGTAAAAATTGTTTGTGGCTATATTTAATTATGGGGATAACCCAATGCAGCACCTATTGCGTCTATTGAAAAACATATAGTTATAATTGTATCCTTGAACTATTTCCTCGAGCAGGTTTATAGAGCCGTGCTAAACAATATACAATACCACATTATAAAAGCTGACTTAATTTATGATTTTCAGGGTAAGGTTAATAATTTAAAAGCCTTATATTTGTATTGTACCATCTCAAACTCATAATGATAATGGTCCTGACAAAATCATATTACAGTCAAACCTGTCTTAAGCAGTCAGTCAAGGGAAGGCACAAAAATGGTTGTTTCTTATTACAGGTAAATTTGCTCTGAAAGCATAGAAATGATAAATAGAAAATGTGACTGCTTAAGACAAATGGCTGCTCTCTCCATGGTGACAGCTCACACAGGTTTGACTGCATACAAGCTTAATATACTGTAGAAGAAAAACATTTTTTTTACTAATTCTAATATTTTAGACCCCACTGGTATACTACCTTTAAAGCGCTCTGTTCATTTTGTGAAAATAACAAAAAAATTATGTGCATTTTCCTAATGTCCATCTTCCTTACAGGTCGAGATCATCAGTTGGTAATATTAGGTAAACAAGTGTGTCCGAAAATTCCCGTTGCTGTAAGAAACAAGTTTTAGCAGTTGTCTTATTTAAAGAATAACATAACTTGTAACCAATATGTGCATCTTGTAAAATTGACATGCACCAACCATTTTTTTTTTCGGAATCAATGCATAAATATTATATTGAATAACACCAAATCGTATTCATTCCATGGAAAATTAAGTTTCGTAAAAGAAACAAATTGTGAACCAAGAAAAAGGTTATATTTCGTTAGAGTATAAAATTAAACACATATATAAAACACAGGTTTATTTTTATTAACCATTTCATTAAATTAAACTAACTGAATCTACTGATTAATTTAAAATTAACTTTTAAGTCTTATAAATGGCAAAAACTGGATAAAATTTGAATTGAATGATATATCGTGTTGCTTAATTATAAAATAACTGCTAATAAAATAATTTCTTACAGTAACATTTTTGCAGTTTATTCCCTGATGCACAATCAGTTTCCTTGTTACTTAGGATACTGAACTTTGGAGTGACAGAATAATTGTTTGCAGCCACTTGCCTGAGAGTTGCCTCACTTCTACAAATTAAAACCGTACTTCAGGCGGATATTATTTATGTGTGAGAAAGCTTTCTAGTAGCTTGTTAAACTGTGATGATTCCAAGATCCACACCTGAATAAATTCTATTGAAAGCAATACTTTCGTTGGACACCTTTGATAACTTCAAATTCATATTCCTTCATCATAAACATTAATATATGTACTATGTCAATTAGATGTTTTGTTGCTTTAGACCCAGTCACAATTTTAAATGTTGATTCCTTTGCATGCTGCTTGCATCATTTTATTATTCCTGTTAATTTGCAGATTGAATACCTTAAATGACATATTGTTTCTTAACTCACAATTATTATGGTCTGCCATAGATTTCAATGGTATGAATTTTTTCAAATCCCCTTTGCTTAAAATCATGTTTGTAGCAATGAGTGATTTACCAAAAAATATACAGTGTGTAGAAAAAGTGATTTTGTAATTTCTTAATACATGTACATGTATACAAAGACAGCTGGAAGTATAACATATACATGCATGTGTATAGATACCATATTCCCACTAAAAAATTCACCCAGGGCGATGCATTTTTTAAAAGGGGGAAAAGCATCATTAAATTTTCCGTGTGTTTCACAAACAAACATTACAGTAACTTAAAAGTTTGAAAGTTTGCAGGTTTTTTTTTGTTGATAATACGAATTATCCACGAAGCTCATTAAAATTCATGTATGTCATTCCAAATATCATGATCATAAAGCTGTTAACAATTGGTGTACTGTAAAAAGAAACAGAAAAAAATACATTGTGAAAATTTACCAGTCAAACTAGATATTAACCACTGTGATTTACAATTTATAATGAAAATACAAAATTACTGTAGTGAGAAACATGTTTGCTGCCATTATATCTAAGTATCGCAGTGATCAAACAATCTTAACAATTTGTATGTTCATGAATTTCTTTTACACATTTCACAGATCTAACAAAGGCCTCCTGAGTGGAACATCAAGGTTGACAGGATCTTCTCCTAAAAAGGGTGTTTCATCCCTGCTAGCAGACGTTCAGGGTCACGGTGTTCCCCTAACTGATGAGGAGGCCATCATGTCTCATATGGACTCTTTCTGTATTCGTATACGGCAGTTGATTGATGTCATCAACACTCTAGCTCAGTATAATAGGTCAGTAATAACAAAAGATTAACTTTATGAATATATAATGTAGAGAAATTTATCTTAATATGTATCTTATTTTTTTTTAATATTTGGGATCATTTTAATACCATTGAGGGCTAACAAATGATCAGTTAATCTAACCACTCTTTTCTGGATCCTGGAAGATTACCCAGTACTCGAGCACACCAATCTTTGCAAGTATTTGATAACCTCTTGAATCAGCGGTCAGAGACAAACGACATTTAGAGGCAATGTCATACATCAATCATCACAGAGACTATGGCTGGGCAGGGATTCAAACTCGTGACCCCTGGATTGATAGTCAGATGTGCTACATATTGAGCTGAGCAGGCCTGGCTTTCTTTAACATATTTTTGGTTACAATCAATTAAAATATTTTGCATTCACAGTTTATGTAATAGAAAGGTTTAATATTGTCTCTAACTAGAATGACCAAATCAACTCGAGGCATTCCAAAGCCACGCAAGGAGGACCTTGTAATAGATGACGGATCAGAGCAGGAAGAATGGAGAAAGTATAAAAAACAAGAAGAAGTCAAACCTAAGCCTATCAGTGAGTTGTTAAGTGCTGATGATAGTTAAATTCAAATAAATATTTAAATGAATGACCATTAAACTTTAATTACCGTTAAATAACAACAGAAAAGTTAATGATATTTTAAGTTAATAAAACTTGAGTAACTGCCTTGAAGTACACTGTATTCTGCAACTATGGACATATTCTCATATCTGTCAGAAGTTAGGTACATTTCGCTAATCAGTCCAGGAGGTGTCTACATGTTTTAATGACATGTAAACATCTCTTATATCTAATTCTTATTACATTCAAATGTTGGAAATAGCCAATTTATATTTTAACAATTGAGGGACTTTCTCTATACTACACAATTTCTTTCCTTTGTTTTGAAGTATCGGACATTAAAATCTTTTTTTTTTCAACTGTAGTTGATGGATGGTCCTTGTTTTCTTCTATCCTAGGTGTGAGGTGGTCAGGAAGGACTACACCCCAACCTTCCTCCGTCAAACTGTACAAAACAATATCCGATCATGATAAAGTATAGTCTAAGAAATATTACAGTGTGTATAATTTATCTCATCTTGCACTGTCAGTATTGTCTTTATAATGAACCATCAAGAACAAAAAGTGGAAGACTTTCAATATTTTCAAGCAATATATCAATATTTCACATGGCTGGGTGGAAAAGGTCCAAAATGGAGCCATCCTTAAAAAAAAACTTCCTTTGTGGTGCTCTGACGAAGTTAGCTATTTTTTTTGCCCCCAGATTTTAATTTGGCATAGTCATTTTTAAAACAAAAATAGACATAAATTATGAAAAAAAGGGACTTTGAAGGTCAATACAATAGTTTGGGTAACTGCAATTGTGAGTGTGTAGGTAGGAGCATGGCAAACACATTTTTTTTTTAAGAATGGCCCAGGACTGTATTTAGCTTCTTGAAGTCACACATTCAATGTTATATAAATTTTCCTCTTAATTCTCAATAACATACAATCATGTAGATATTCAAATGGCTCTTTCAACTGAAGTAACTGATATTTCTTATTTATAAGTTGAGTTTGAAGAAGATGATCCAGACCTGGCAGGTGTAACCGTGAAGATGTCATCACCGGACCGTAGCCTGCGGGCCATCGCTGAGGACGAGGAGGCACAGGAGGAGAATGAGGATCAAGAAGGGTCAGCCAAGGATGAGAAGAAACCTGACACCCATCCTGAACAGGGAGATGAAGTGTTTGATGTTGCTAATGGCAACCAGGGCCTTACAGAAGATGAATTGGCCATACTCAGTAAGATCTGTATTTGGTTACACTTTACAGCAGCTTTATTTCAAGATGGTGTTAAATTTATTTAAAAGATTGTAGATTTGTTTAGTTTATATCAATATATTTTAGCTGGATTGTGAAGAAAGCTGCTCAGAGCTTATACAAACCCTTTTCAGTTCGCTTCCTGGGTAGAACTAGTACTGAGTACTCTGATTGATTTAAAAATGTGATTAAAGGATAAAAACAATAAAGCCCAGTCAATTTGCTGGTGAAGATACCCAAAATCTTATATTTTTGTGATTTAAAAAAATTATCATATATGCAAAATGATATAAGATTTGTGTTATTTTGAAAGTTTTTCGGTGACGGTTTGCATTTGGTCAAAAATTTGGCAAAAAAATTTACTGTATGTAATATCGAATGTTGGCATGTGGTTTCGCGGAATTATCAATTATGGCCGACTCATACAAATTATATGTACATGTCTGATTAGGACTGCACAACCATTAAAATGGCTGTTGTATATTACTTCAGGACGTTATTACCCAGAGGATGAAGAAGATGATGGTCCAGGAATATCAGCTATCATCGTTGAGCATCTCAATGAAATGACTAGATCTATGAGTGATGCAGTCACCACTAAAACCATGCTCGATGTTGAGTCAAAGGTTAGTGAGAGAGATTTGATTCATAGTTATACATGCCTTTCAAGCTCTAGTCATTATTACAAGTATATCCCTAAACTATCTCCTGAGTTTCAAAAAAATCATACACTGTTATTGACTGCTTCGCATTGTAAAAAGTTGTAATCTCTGCTGTATCGATACATCTCTCTTCTGTCTCATTGGTGACTCTATATCTATAAATATATAATGGAGGCACGTAACTAATGTTGGTAGAACTTGTGGCCTAACCTGTTCAATCATTAATTAAATATACTTAAAGATCCATACATTAAAATTGTGTTAAATAACAACTCGCCCTACCACTGTTCTACATAATTTAAGTGAAATGCATTTTTGTATCACTGAACATATTACCAGTGGTTCAAAAATGTCTTGGTTCCATAGATAGTCATCTGTTAATCCAGAAATGCAGGAAAAAACATGGGGTTGAACATATTGCTTTTTCACAATTGCCATGGTTTGATGCCGCCCCTTCATTTTTGATGATTCTGTTCATTTCATGCAGTGTAATAAATACTACATATGTTCAAACTTATATCTTCATCTAATTGCAAACTTGGCGTAACTCGTGACAATATTTCACTCTTCTCATCTGTAGAAAAAATGATCATTTTAAGCAATCAAAAATATCACCGACAAATTGACAAGGTTCAATTTTCATGGGCACAAGAATCTTGCAACCATCATGAAAGGGAGGTAATTGGTAAGTGAGACCTTGAACAACACCTGAATGCAGCATCTTGCCAATTCTTCCCAAGGAGAACCACACATTATATCTATTTCTGACCTGCTGTTTTGTTACAGGACAAGGACAGGTTTGATGACCACTACAACAACTTTCAGAAAATTGTTGGAGACATGGAGAGGTTTCTTGGTGCCTACCTGCACGCCATTTTCATCAGGAAAATGAAGACACAACAGGGTTTGGACATCATAACTAGGTATGTTTTTGTAGAATGGATAAAGTAATTTTAAATAGATTTTGTAATCTGGGAGATGACATATCAGTTCAAAGTTCAACATTATTGGAGGTGCTATGGTCTCTGCGACTGTGATAAATAGCCTTGGGCTGTGGTAAATTAGAATTTGGGGGACCATCGAATCAGAATTGTTTCATTTCTGTAAACAATTTAAAATTTTGTTTATTTCAAAACTGTAGTTTATTGTCTGTAATATAAATATTAAGTGCTTATTGAAATAGGTTGAATACCATTTATGGATGGACATAGAAAATCATTTCACTGTGGAAGTTTGGTTCTTAACTAGATAGAATTCATTGATCCAGATCCATAATGTACAGTGGACAATATCATATACAGTACATGCTTATAGACAAATCTTAGGTGAAATTACATAATGCTGAATATCAGAGAAGGGTGTAAGTCTGTACAAGCACAATCATATACATTCTCCATGTTCTTTAGCTTATAAAAAAACATATAGCAGATAAGTTATATCTTCAATTGAAATTTTAAACATCTAGTAAAGTGAAATGGTATTTACAACCTGTACAGATTACAAGCTGTGCAGAATCGACCAGGTATCCGGGCAACATTGGCAGAGAAGTTTGTAGAAATATTCAACTGGTATGAGACAGACCTGGAAGAAGTACACGAGATATATGAACAACACAAGGTGAGTTGACCAACAGCAAGAATTGGAAGTTAAAGATATCATATTATGAGAGCTGACAATATTCAATTCTTGAGTTGTGAATAAGTATAAAAATTTCAAAACAGAAAGTTCATTTAGAACAGAATTTTTTTAGCTTGTCTTTTTGAAAAAAAACAACAAAGAGCTATTGTCATGACCCTGGCGTTGTTATGGTATAGAAAGAATGTAAATAGCTAACTTACCTAAATTTCCATACTTTGGGCTCTAGAACCTTAGGTTAAAATTTTTTGTTTAGCTCTGGGTTAGATTTTTTTTGTTTGAAATCTTTTTTATTTTTCAGGAATATTATTGATTCCGTAAACTTATCATCATCAAGCAAAAAAAAGTTTACATCACTGAGCCTGAGCTATTTAACTGACTTGGTTAATACTTGCATTATCTGGTTAAAGTTTTATTTTAAGCTCACTTTTTTCTCTGTTTCTGAACAAACTACCTACGATATAGTGGCTAAACTTCATAAACATATTCATAATGGACTTTGATAAAGACGAGCATCTGCACCCACTTGCAGTGCTCTTGTTTCTCCATTACAACTGCAATACTTATACCCATCTCAAACAATTTTCAACAGGATTATCTTACAGATATAGCAAAAAAATCTTGGTGCGGGAAAGATGTTTTATATCTTAACCTTGATTTTATGGTTTCCAGCCAATATCCATTAAATTTTATTTTAAATTTTCTCTTTTTGTTTTCCAGGAGAATCCCCAGCTGGTAAGGAATGCCCCACCAGTTGCTGGGGCCATCCATTGGTCCAGACAACTCCTTAAGAGAATTGAGGATCCCATGAAGATTTTCAGGGACAACAAAGCCATCACACAACTTGGAGATTTTGGCCGTATCGTTCGTATCTACAACCGTCTGGCCACAGCACTTGTCACGTTTGAGAGCCTCTGGTTCACCCAGTGGAAGGCGAGGATTGATCAAGCCCGGAATGGACTTAGGGCCACGCTGTTTGTATATCATCCAGTCACCAATGAGATTGTGGTCAATGCAGATGAAAGGTAAGCAAGCTGATATATTGTATTACTTATTAGCCATAATAAAAGACAGCTCTGATGAGTTTAAAGTATTTCCAGATAAAGTTCTAGGACTGAGTTGGGCTCAAACTCATGACTTCAGTTGTGATAGGCAATTGATTTTTATACAGCTCTTTAGACCTGCAGTTTGCCATGGAAAACCCTTATTTCTTGTTGCATAAATGACAGTAATCATAATATGATGAAAATCTTTGAAATTATGAATTAAATTTCATGATAAATATTGTTTGTTTATATTTACAGGGTTTTGGAACTGATTCACGAGGCCAAATGGTTAACTCGTCTCGGAATCCAGATTCCCGAGTCGGCGGCAGCAATTATGGCACAAGAGTCACGATTCAAGAATTACAAGAGTCACCTGGAGCTTGTACTGAATGAGTATCGCCAGGTTTGCTCCTCGATACCGGAGCCACTTAGGAGCCTTTTCAGCCCGCATACAGAGTTTGTGAATCAGCAGCTGCAACCAGGACTCAGCACCCTTGCCTGGAACAGCATGAATATAGGTAAGAATAAGAATAAGTATAAATTTTTACCTGATTAAAGCTGGGGCTGATTAGCTCAGTTGCTAGTGCATCTGAATATTAATCCAGGGGTTGTGAGTTTGAATGGCCAACTGGCCAAAGTCTCTGTGATGATTGATATGCCACATTGCGTCTTATTGTCTTTTGTCTCTCACCTCTGATTCAAAAAGGAAAGTCATGAGCTAGTTGTGGAGATGTGTGTGCTCGAATACTGTATGGTTAACCTTCCAGGAGGTTAAGTTAACTGATCAACTGTTAACCCTTGATGGCATAAAAATAATAGTATTTAAAAAAAACTACAGATAACTCTTTATGATATGGTATTGCTTTAGTGTCAAGCATATAGAGACTAAAGATTTATTCTAAATATAATTATAGTTTTAGTTTTAATTGTTTCTCCTCTTTATTTCGGATTAATTTTCATAGCTACATGTTTTATTGTTTAGTAGATGATTAAGTGATTAATTTCCTTTAGTTTTTCTTTTTTTTTTTCATTTTAAAGTACATTATTGTTGGCTTGTATTTTTAAGTTCACAATATTTTCAAAAATACTTCAATGAACTGATAGTATATACTTTGTGAACTTACCTCCTACCTATGTAATATAAAAAAAAAATGTTATGAGGAAGCAGAAATTTTGCCTAAATACATTTTAAATGTTATCACTTAACTTCAAGATTTGTCTCGTAAGCATAAAATGCATTAGTTGTTAGGGATAAATATGACAGAAAAACAGATAAAAAGAAAACAGTGCAAAATAATATTGATATCAGTTAAATGTATCATCAAAATAGTTTAAATTAACTTTACCATTAAATCTGTATCAATTAACCATAAACAAATATTTTTTAGTTCAGAACACATAAATAATTATCAATTAATCGTATTTTAAAAAAAGATATCAATTAATGTAAAACAGTTATCAGTTAATATAAAAGAATTCTTCCAATTGATATAAATACTGATATAATGGTACTGCAATAAAACCTGTGTAAGTGGTCACCTCTATTAAGCAGAAACTTGTCTTCAGCAGCCACATTTGCTCTTTTCAATTTCTTCGCTTTCACAGCAAATATACCTGTATTCGCCTCAATAACATCCTGACTTAAAATACCACTTTTACTCCTTCCTTTGAATGGCTGCTTAAGACAGGTTTGACTGTATTCAGTAATTAACATACAGATGGTATGAAATACTTGATTTGTATTTTATTTATTTGCTAAAACTTTATTTTCCAGTTTGATGTAATAGTAGGTAACTTGAATGTTCACCCTGTAATTTACATAATGTCACTTTATGGAAGTTAAACATTTTTTATATTTAAATTTGTCTTTAAAGCAAGTTTTTCTATAGGCATGTACTGTTTTGTAAAACATTTATACTGATTGGATATGCTTGATGTTGTCATGATGTAAAAGTCTGTGGTTGTGAAGCGTCTTTTTAATATTGTCAACTTTGTTACTTTCTTTTTTTAATTCATTTGCATCCTTTACTTTTTTTATGTTTCATTTTCTATGATAAATAAAAAAAAAATGTTTTCACTTTATTATCCAAAATTAAAATAAATGTACATTTTTTTTGTAGTGCAATACTTGTATACATATATATATATGTGTGGATTAATCTTAATTATTTTTTGTGTCCCTCTGAGATCTTTATGGCATATGGCACATATATAGTCAGGGCCCTCCCTTCACTTTGGGGGAATGTGGCCCTGGCCCTCTGAGGGGGGTATTTTGGCATTGTTTTTATGGGAAGGTGAAATCTTTCTTGTAGAATTTTTATTGTCACAAAATACTGGTAACTGGAATAAATGTTAACAAACTTCTTTATTCCAGTATATGCTTTAGTATGATTGTGACCCCATTGTTACAACCTATGAATTAGTTTAGATAAAAAAATTGTTTCAGGGTTGGATTTTCATGAAGAAACAAAAATCCAATGCAGGGGCACAAAAAAACAGTCAAATGACAGCAGCCCTGACTGTTTAATGAGTATTGTAACAAAACCAGTGTATCTAGATTACTGAAATCTTGTACAGTTGTCATATTAAGTAAAAAGCGCAACATAAAAAAAGCTATAACTGGCAAAACATTTAAACTAAAACAATTGTTTTTTGTTTTCAGTTTATTGAAAATAAATGTTCATTATTTATATCCTAGAATAATTTTCACCCATCCAGTTTTTCATGCTATGTGTAAATGATAATCTGTGCACCCTGAAGAATTGTTGCACTATTACTATTATTGAAGCAAAAAAAAAAAAATTAAGCTCAGTTCAAAGTTGTGATTTATGTTTATTCATTTTTAGTCCTCAAAGTTCACACCAGTGTAAATATAATAATGAAAATCAATAAACTAAAACACTTTTGATCAGTTGCTTTCACATATTTGTTTATTTTTATGCAGCATATGGTCCAGTGGTAGAGCACCAAACCCACGATTGGAGTGTGGTGGGTTCGATCCACTGCCACCACTGTTTGTGGTGTCCTTTTCTGCATATGCTTAGTACTGGTTCTATCCAGGAAGACTTCGAGAAACTGTTTCACAATCGAAGTAAAATTTATAAGTTTAAACTATTTTTTTTTTCTAAGAGATGTACTCCTTTTATGATTCCCTCTCTTTGAGTGTTTGATGGAAATTTTCCTTGAACATGTATATCTCCGTTGAACACAATATATATGATTTGAGCCTGTACAATTGGATAGTTATATCCCGAATGTGTAATTTATGCAAGCTTGCTTCAGTATGACCTTGATTTGGTAATTAAAACATCAGAAATTGCAAGAGTGTTGTTCTTTAGATTTTAGGTAAATGGTATTTGCTCTCTAAAAAGATAACAGGCAAACATTATTTGAAATTATGTTGAGTACATGTAATGTATTGGTTTGTGTACACAATGGATCTATTTTCATAGTGTTTTTTTTTTTCTTCAGAATTTACCTTTTATCACAGTAACATTGTTAAGGGAACATATATGAACCTTTGTTTAAGTACAGTTTCTTAAACCATCTATCTTGATGTTAATAACTTAATACAAGCATTAAAAATCAAAACACAATTTCATTGTTTGTATGTACAATATGTTGAAAATTACAGATGCGTTCCTGCACCAAATTCACGCTGCAACGCAAAAGTTGAAAAAGATGCAGAAGCAGGTAGCCGATGTGATGGCAAACAAGGTGTACAACACTCTCAACAAAATCACAAACTTCTACCTGTTTGATTACGATCTCGCATTGTCAAAGTCATGGGTAAGTTAGTGCTACTTGTATTGTATTGTATAATAAATTGTTGGAATTGTGAGAAAAAAAAATAGATAAAAAAATATGTATGCATTTTTATATTTTAAAAGTGGCTAGCGTTTGAATCCCGTCTAGACACAACATATATGATGATTGGCCATAAACTGTTCTACGGCCATGCGCTGGATTAAGTGTTGGCCACTCGTGCAAGAGGTTGTAGGTTCAATCTTGACCTAAATATATATGCCTCTCAAAAAACAACAGTCAGTACAAGTTTTACCCAAGGAAGCGGAGAAAGGTTCATAGTTATAGTCCTTGAGCTTTCTTTGCAATGAAGCTGAAATGAATTAATATAAATGAAGGAGAAGTTGTTTTTCTTTAATCTCAAAGGTACAAATAGCCCTGCTTATGTTAGTCAGCACAGAGATCAAGCTTTGCCGTCACTGTCATAACTATCATACGAGACAGGAACTACTTTTTATTCATTATTGTTCATTTATTTTATATATTCAACAAATCAAACTACGAGTATAAAAATATAGTCTTGATATTGTATAATATGTCATTTTTAAAAAATATTGCATGAAATAAACCAAATGCTTCAATAATATCAATCAAATCAGGAAGGCGTATGAAACTTTTTCAAAGCTCGGCTATCAGTTCTTTCATTTGTTTACAGCCGCCAGAGCTTTTCCGTGAAGAAATGTTGAGAAGTACCCAGGATCGCTCCAACTTGCTACAAGATTATGTAGAAACTGTGATGGAAGGTCTCCAGACTGTGGCAAACATCCTTGCTGTCAAAAAGGTAGCGTATAGTTGAATATAGTTGAATATAATCTTTTGTGCCTTGAAAAGGTATATATAGCCCTTGACAGAATTGGTGGGTTTTGATGAAAAAAAAAATAGATTGGAATTATGTATTACTGGCAAATAAAAGAACATAAATAAACTTCAATTTCTTCAAACAAAAATTTGATTTCATTTCAATAATCAAAATTTATCTAACATATTTTTAGAAGAAATAGTAAAAATGTTCATGCAGCTCCATTGTAGATTTAAAGTACTTTATTGATTTAATTTTTGCTTTTATCTTTTTTGTCTAATAAGCTAATATCTTATTGTGACAATATCTCATTTATTTGTGAGTACACATTTTTATGCTAGATGGTCTGTTGATGGAAATGGTTCTTAAAACTAATTCTTGATAGTAAATTATGTTATTTTATCAAATTATTCGGAAGATTGCTTATATTTTTATATTGGAAAACTGTCAGTTGAGGCATCTGATACTTGTATTTGCTATGTGATTGTATTGTGTATATTTATAATAAAAAAAATGCATAAAAATTTCTCTGCATAAACAAAAAGACACTAAAAACAAAAATTGAAAATATTAATTTAGTTTAAAAAAAATTCTTTCAATACTATAATATTTCACCATGTCCTTTAGAAAAATGTTTTTATACTTTTTTGTGTTTACAAATAACTTCCTGTCACCTATAGGAATACTCTCTGCTGGGCATGTCAATGTCTAATTTATCTGGCGCGGCATTTTCTTCCAAGAAGAAATCAACTTCACATGAGAGCGTGAAGAAATGCATTACGGTTAGCATATATCTGCGTGTAGCCTTAACCTTAATATTCATATCACGAATAATTGTCCTGCCTCCGATGTCAAGCATAGCCTGTCTCTCTAATACCAAGTAATAGCTTTGCCTGCAGCTCTAACAACAGAATTACAGCATGAATATGGAAGCACAATTGGTTTAATCAACATTTTAATTATTTTGTTTATTAATAATTTCATTTAAATCAAATCTTGCTTTTATACTCTCTTCTTACTAAAATATATCTAACAACACCTGGCTTCTGTTTCATCAACATTTTACTTAAATACTTAAAAACTTAAGTAAGTTTTGACTGGTTATTCATCTATTATATAATCAATATCAATGAAATAAAATGTAGTTTTACTGGAACCAGTCTAAAATCATGATCACCTGACTGCTTTTCTTAGATTTAAGGGTTTAAGTATTTAAGTATATGTTGATGAAACATGACCCTAGACTGGTCAGCTCAGATTGACCATGCAGTCAACCAGGTTTCAGCTTATTAAATTTTTATAAATCTTAACTGGCTTGGCATTGATTAAAAAAACCGAGATACATGGGTTACACAGGTCATTGTTGATAGTTTGGGTGAAGGTGTATTAATGTCATTGTGGCACTTAAATGGGAAGAAATAAGAAAACCCTGGAAATTTCCATCTACTTGTTTTATTTGGTAGTTTTAATAACTGATGTAACAACTCACTTTATTAGAAAAAAAATCTAAATTTCATGGCAAAAGAAAAAGGGAAGTAATTTTCCAAATAATCTGCAAGTGTTGCTGATTGCATTTAATTGATCTTCTCATGAATATTCGCAAGATAAATGGTAAATCTGATGTGACCTTTAAAGTGTTGTGTTGCCAGATAATAGCAGTTGAGAGTAATAAAGTTTAATGCAGATTTGTATTTTATGCACCTGCTGTTCGAAGAATGGTGATGGGAGCATTAAGTGTTACTCCTATCTGTCCATTTGTTTGTCCGCTCATCTGCCTGGCCATTCATTCATCCAAGGTAAAAAATTGTTTTTCAGTCAAAAACTTCTGGAAGGGGCTATGTATTCAATTTAAACTTTGTGTGTAGCTGTATAATTATACAAAATAAGGTCAAGTTCAATAATTGTCGGCATCTTCCAAATTTTACATGAGATATGGATTGATCTCTTTTTTACTTAATTTTCAGTAAAATAATAATTTCAGGTCTAAAACTTAGTCTGTGTATTTAATCAATATATGTTGTGTACCTGTATAATTATAAAATAGTCAGGTCAAGTTCGATATTTGTCAACATCGGTCCAATTAAAGGAGTCGTGGCTCCTTTTTGGCTTATTTTTTGGTAAAATCTACTAACATATTGCGGGGGCTACATGTCCCATGAACACATATCTTAGTTATGAATAGTATGACAGGTGTGTAACCAATATCTGTATCTATGATATAACCAGCTTGGCATAAGTATTACATCTTATAATAGAATATAAATTCACTGCAACCATCTTCCCCACCCCTAATATTTGAAGAGCATATTGCCGACCCTATTACACATAATACATATATATTGCACAAACATATATTGCACAAACATCACGGTGTGACTTCAAGTATCACTTTTCTAACATTGATGTAATAATATATTATATACAAGTATTACTGCATTATATGTGGGACAAGCTGTATTATATACAAGTATTACTGCATTATATGTGGGACAAGCTGTATTATATACAAGTATTACTGCATTATATGTGGGACAAGCTGTATTATATACAAGTATTACTGCATTATATGTGGGACAAGCTGTATTATATACAAGTATTACTGCATTATATGTGGGACAAGCTGTATTATATACAAGTATTACTGCATTATATGTGGGGCAAACTGTATTGTTTACAAGTCTATCTGCATTTTGTATAGTACCAGCTGTATTGTATACAGGCCTTACTGCATTATGTGTGGTACCAGCTGTATTGTATACAGGCCTTAGGGCTTTATATGTGATACCAGCTGTATTGTTTACAAGTCTTATCTGCATTATATGTGGAACCAGCTGTATTGTTTACAAGTCTATCTGCATTATGTGTGGTACCAGCTGTATTATATACAAGTCTATCTGCATTGTATGTCACCAGGAACCAGCTGTATTGTATACAAGTATATCTGCATTATATGCGGAACCAGCTGTATTGTATACAAGTCTATCTGCATTATATGTGGAACCAGCTGTATTGTATACAGGTCCTATTGCATTAAATGCGGAACCAGCTATATTTAAAGATATACATGTTTATCAACATGTAGGCTAGCTGCATCAGACCTGTCTACATCAGATGGCATTGTTGTTGGTATAGGACAAGCTTATTTACAAGCTGCAGAAACAGCGGGTGTAGTATGAACTAGTCGATTAAAACAAGAATTTAAATATACCAAGGTGTGAGATAGTGTCAAAGTTTGTCAGAAATATCAGATAATTGTTATTCCATCCCTGAAAGAAACGACCACAAGTGGTTGGAAAATATCACATTGACTGAATCTGGTTGCAAACTATACCATTTAGTGCTACCCACATCCCTTAAATTTAAGGGGCTTTGTTGCATTTGGCCTAGCTGCACCACCACATACAAGCTTAGCTGCGTTATTTGCAGTCTTATTGGGCTTGCTTATTTGGTTGTTGCCATGGTATTTGCAATAATGCTTTATTTTGTAACTAAACTAGTTTATGGATAACTTCATCTAAGCCTTCATGACTCATAACTGATTTAGATTTCATGTTTCAATAATAATTCATATTTTACTCTATGTTGGATACTGAGTTGTGTAAACAAGTGCCTTCTGGGCTGCGTTTCACAAAATAACTTACGATTTAAAATCAATTTGACAATTTCTTTGTTGTATGTTCAAATTTTGATGAAAATTTATCATTTTTTGCATGATTTGAGCCAACTTTAGGTTCATTTGGATGAATATTAAAATGCCATGAATAATTTTATTGTTGGTTAACGTTTATGGCGATTTTTGTTGTACGTTTTTTGGTGAAACGCACCCCTGGAGATTAGGTTTCAAAGTAAAAACTTACATAAATAGAATGATTCCTGCATGATTTAGTGTATTGAATTATCTTAACAAGATAGGTTGTTTACAATTTCAGCAAGCCAATTGGTCTAACGACACCCTCAGTGTTTTGGTAAACCTAATTATGTCTAAAGTTTGTTTGGGAATCTGATTTCAGCCATTTTACTTCTGAGTTCTGATGATACATTGTAAAATAATAATATGTTATAAAGAGTCAATTATTCAACACAACACTGGCATATGTATTGAATATCAAAATAAGTTATATATATTTCTTATAAAAAGTTTGCATTTTGAAAGAATCTACACCTTATAATGCCTTAAGCAGTCTTAAGCAAATTTGTCAGAACTGCAGTGTGTTCTTTTTTGGAACTTTTTCCATTGAAAAAAATAAAATTTTTAGAAGAATTTAGTATGAATAGATATGAATATTGTTTTGATCATGTTAAAGATACAAAAAAAAACTCATTTTTTTTTTTATAATAAAAATATACTGAAATCAGAGAGTGAATGAAGTAAAATGGTGGGTTGTGTTTTGGCAGTTTATATTGGTTGCACGGATGGATAAATTGCAGTTTCTGTTGTTTGGTTATCTATAATTCTTTATACCTCCAAAGCACATATAAATTTCCATAGGGATGTAATTAATATATTTTGGTATGTAATTTATCAAACTGACTTGTAATTTCAATTTCAAGATGCTGTAGCTATGAGAGAAAAAAAAAAAATAAGTCTATATATTTTTTATTTACTGATAATTCCCGTTACAAAATAAAGAAATGAAGCTACTTCAAAAGAAAGAAAATGCATGTGTTGTAATCATTGAATGAATTTAACGAAAAATTGTAACAACAAAGAACAATATTAAGTGAATTTTTAAACTACATTGTAAACATTTGCAATTTCACTTCATTTATTATTTAATGGTTATTTTTTTCCAATTTCACGGATCCTGAGTTTGCTCAGTCGGTAGCACATCTGACTATCAATTTAGGTAGAGCCTCGTTCCCACCAAAACAGTTATCCTTTAGAACATAATATTCTATCCGAACCTTAAACCCATGTAAGATTCTTATAATCTCACCCAAGGGGTAGAGATAAAATAATTTCTCAGGCTGTGACGTTAGAACCATCTATGACGTATATCAGATGGCATTATATAATTTGATGACTCTTAAAATATTGGTAAAAAATATATATCATGATGAATATTAATAAAATATGAATTATTCAATGCATTTGGTATGCAAGAAAAATAATCACACATCATGATGGCTTTTTTAGTTTGGATAGAATTTTTTTTAAATTTCTACCCTTGGAATAACTGTTTTCACAGTCACTCGGCAGAACCTCATTCCCATCAAAACAGTAAATTCTAGGGATTTAGTTTTCTAGTCAAATAATAATAAAAATAAAGACTTATTAATGAGAGCACTTGTTTGTATTAATTTAATCTTCCATGAGGCCTTCAAAAATTCAAACCCATGTAAGATTTTTATTTATGATTGACAAGTTTTATTTAACTAAATGGATTAATTTATCAATCGAGTAAAAGTAACATATATGTAACAACCTGAAATAAATTTAGTTTTAAATTTGACCAAAAGTTCAATCTTTATTAGTTGCGTAGGCTGAGGGTTAATTCATGATAGCATACTTTTGGTACAGTGCTTATTTCAATTTTTCACTCAACTGCTTCCTTAGAATTTAGTAAATTTGTTGTTTTCAATATTTTTCATGACTGAATAACAGTTACTTAGCAATAAAAAGTTTATGTTATATTGTATAATGGTGTCTGACTGTATACTGGATATCTCTTACATACTGTACTTGTACTCACCTACAGCCTGACCCCCATGGCAAGGGAAAGAGAGTTTCTGTAATGATCGACCCTGAGGAGGTAGAGCGAGAACGTCTGAAGGCCCAACAAGAGGAACAACTTGTTATTGATCTCGTTGGTTTGTAACTTTTTTTGTTCTGATATTTTGTAACATTCACAATTTTTTTATAGTACAGGTTCATTTTTTATCTAACTTTTTATGCCCTTTGACGTATACATACATCTGAAAACAGAGCCTCTTTGACAAGGAAATGAGACAGCAGCTTGGCTTGCTTTTTTTCTGATAGCAATGGAATCAGATATATATGAACAAATTATAGCACACTTTTACATACATACAGTCAAACCTGTGCAAGTGGTCACCGCTATTAAGCAGCCATTTATCTTAAGCAGCCACATTTGCTGCTTCCCATTTCAATGCTTTTCGAGCAAATCCACCTGCATTAAACAACAACCTATCTTAAACGGCCACTTTTGCTTCTTCCCTTGACTGGCTGCTTAAGACAGGTTTGACTGTACATGTATACTCAAAATACATAAAATGGATTTTGTTCACTCTTTTAATGAAATTTTAGAATTGCATAATTTTACTTAATTGCAAGGTATCACTATGAAGACTATCACACACACTGCTGTAGTGAATCAGTGGTATCTTTGGCAATCTTCTATTTTGCATTCATTATCGCCCTCTGGTTTGCCTAAGTTGACAACTATAATAATAATCATAACTAAGAGTGAATATTTCTTTCCACCCGTTGAGCCGGGCCCGATTAACTCAGTCGGTTACACGTCTGACTATTAATCCAGGGGTCGTGAGATTGAATCCCCCGCCCGGCAACAGTCTCCATGATGATTGATATAAGACATTGTGTCTCATTATCATTCGTCTCTCACCACTAATTCAAGTGGGAAAGTTATCAGTTACTTGCAAAGACTGGGTGTGCTCGAGTACTGGGTAATCCCAGGAAACAGTGGTTAGGTTAACTGATCATCTGTTAGCCCTCGATGACATAAAAATTACGCTAAATATTCAATCAATCAAATCAATTCACCTGTTGAATACCAGGGGCCTACTGGTAGACACAAATTTGATATTGGTGCGGCTAAATATTTTACAAAACTTGATTTGTTTGAAAACGAGTAAACAATGAAAAATGCCATCATCGTCTGAATTAAGATAATTATAAAACAAGACAAAACAGTTTGGGAAATTAGCTAACAATGTAGATTGCCATACCATGCTGCATCTGTGTCTACGCCCAAGAATAATTGTTTGTATAAAGACCTTCCTGACTTATTTATATCTATACCATGTTTGCAGCATATTTCCGTGATCAAGTTTATGAAGCTGTGCTGTCAGCCACATCAAGATCTCTGTCGGCGCTTGCTGACGCATCCGGCTGTGATAGTCTTAACCGCCCAGGTAGTGTGGTGTCTAATGCAACAAGCGAAGCCAGTGCCTGGTCCTCGCCCAGGGGAGCAGGAAGCAATTTGGGCACACCCATACCAGAGGAAGAAGATCACTCATACTCTAGACCTAATTCTGGTCTCACCATTCTATCAAATATGACGTGGACTACGAAAAAAACACATCATGTCACATATTTACAGTAAGTATCATTGCACGTATTGATTTATAAGTACAAATACATTGAATAGTTCCTTGATTTACAAGTACAAACACATTGGATAGTTCCTTAATTTACAAGTACAAACACATTGGAGAGATCCTTGATTTACAAGTACAAATATTTTTAATAGTTCTTTGATTTACAATTACAAACACATTGAATAGTTAATTGATTTACAAGTACAAACACATTGGATAGTTATTTGATTTACAAGTAAGACACATTGAATAGTTCCTTTATTTTCAAGTACAAACACATTGAGTAGTTCCTTGATTTACAAGTACAAACACATTTTATAGTTCCTTGATTTACAATTACAAACACAAAGGACAGTTCCTTGATTTATAAGTACAAATATTTTGAATAGTTCTTTGATTTACAAGTACAAACACATTGAATAGTTAATTGATCTCCAAGTACAAATATTTTGAATAGTTCCTTGATTTACAAGTACAAACACATTGAATAGTTCCTTGATTTTCAAGTTCAAACACATTGCATAGTACCTTGATTTACAAACACATTGAATAGTTCCTTGATTTGCATGTAAAAACACATATTTTACAAGTGTGGATGCTTTCAATAGTTCCTTGATCGTTTACTCTATTTACAGGAAGTAAATAGAGTTTATGCAGCCATTGTTTTTACACTACTGAAAAATAATTCATAAGTTTATCACTAAATTTTAATGAGGTGTCAAAAGTGACGTTAGTCTTGGGTGACTCTTCACCTGAATATCTAGGGAATTATTTTACATTTAACAAATGATATTAAATTTTTTTTACCAAAATACCATTTTAGACTTGAAGCCATTCTCCAGAATTCATTCATTATCTATACATGGCAGCAGGCTATATATGTTATGATATCGGTAGGTATGATCAGGAGGTAATTAAATACTGGTGAAATTAAACTCCCAAGTTATTCAATTTTTTTTGGAAAAATCGATGAATTCATTATTCAAGACATCTAGGCAATTAATTGTTGGAAAATTAATACAATAAACATATGATTATATGTATATTTAGATTTAACCACTTTCTCATTATTTCATTATTTATGCATGAATGTATTATATGTAAATGTTTTACTTTTGTGCAGGTTTGAGGTGGAGGTGAAGTTCAGTATACCCACAATCATTGTAGAGCCAACACTTGATGTAGCCCAAAATGCAATATCTGATGTATCCCAGGCGGTCTTAGAAGCCAACAGAAGTAAGTACCTAAAGCACACACCATGTAAATATGATTTGTATCAAGTCACACTTAGAGTAAAATTGTTAACAAATAATCATATAAATGTAAATGATTAAAATTAAAACTGAATTTAGGTAAATAAAGAAATTTTAAATGTTTAAGAATAACTGTTTGTGGAAAATTCTGAAAACATGAATGTGTACTGCTTCTTGTATTTCAGACATTGTTTGGATGAGTGACAGAGGAGAGGAAAGTTTCTACGATTTGATCTCAGATGATGAAAATGTTACACTCACAATGTCATTGCTGTCGTCAATTGTGCAAGGTACTTTGTTTGAATATTTATTTGCCATCGAGGGCTAACAGATGATCATATTCTGAGTACACCTATTTCTGCAAGTAACTGATAACGTTCCCACTTGAATCAGTGGTGACAGGCGAATGACAATGAGACACAATGTTGTATATGAATCATCATCACAGAGGCTGTGGTTGGGTGGTATTCAAGGTCATGACCCTTGTTTGATAATGAGACATGCTACGGACAAAGCTTAGACTGGTAGTATTTAATGATTGATCCATGTTATACTGGACACTTGAGACTTCATTGTATTTTACTTGTCCACCACCATAGTTCTGGGACAGAAAAGTACTGTGCCTAGATATTATGACTAGGTCACTAGGATGTCACATCACAAGTAGGTCTTGTGTTTAGGGGGTGGGTATGTAGTAAAAGGGGGTAGGTATTAAGTAAAATTATTTTACTTTGCAATCAGTCAGAGAATCTTTTCACTGTGCATAAAGGATGCGGACTAAAATTCAGCCGAGAAGTCATACATGACCGAAATTTCCCCAATTTTTTTCTTTTTTGGGGTATGAGGATTAAGGCGGGTTAAAAAAATGTTTGTTGCTGGTGAGATTATTGTTGTGTGTAGGCCAAAAGTGTGACAAACAAACAATATTTTAATTCAGGCCTTATTATCTATTCTGTTCAATTTGTTTGTAAGGTTTGCTATGTCAGAAAGCTAGACTACATGTAATTTTTCTCTAAATATTTGTAACGTTGTATTTTCCCATGAATTTTCAGATCTGAGCTCGACAGTTGACTCGCACCTATTCCAGTTCTCGTACTACAACTTCCTATGGAAAGACGATATGCACGGAAACTTCAAGGAGTTTATCATGGGTGAACCTGGCATGCTGTCAATCAAGCGTGAAGTGGAAAGGTTTGTTATAAGATCTTTATGGCTTTTATATCAAGAATTAATTACAAATTTACAAATCATTCTTATTAAATGGATGAATGTATGACTGTGGTTTTAATAAGGCTGGATGTGGGAAAACCCATGAAAATCTATATGACAAAAAATCACATAGTTGCGCACTGAATGCTTTTACTCAAATTATGTAGAAAAAGATTCTGAGAATAATATTTACTACCTTTCCATTGTAGCACAAATACATGATTGTATTGTCAACTTGTAGTTTTGAATTGTCATACCGCATTTATGATTAGATAGATAAAAAATGTTTTAAGTTGTTCTAAATGCCATGCATCAATATTTATATAAAAAATAAAACAGTAAAAATTCATAATTTTGCATTGCCAGGTTTCTGTACATAGAAAAGAAGGTGCTTGCCATTCCCCGTGTGTTGCCTTGTGGCCTTGTTTGTCTTCAGACTGACCCAATCAAGGATGCCCTGCATGGGTTTTCAATGGCCTGGAAAACACAGTTTGCCTCCGTGCTTCATGAAGAGGCAAAGGTAAGTTTCTGTGAATTTTAAAAGTACTTATTTTGATTCACAATTCAGCAGGTGGCAATGGTTAGGTTCTGTAAATTTTTTGTTAACTTGTTTGATCAAGGAATTATATAGAGAAGGAAAGGCAGCTAATTGAGATTTTGTGAAAACAAAATCTCGCAATTTCTTGTTTTCCATTCATCTCAAGAACACAAATCAAAGTTTTTACATTGCAGAATGAAATACTCATCAGCACAATACCATTACCAGTAATTTGTGTTTAAAATTGTTGGAGTTCTACTGATTTCAAAAGTGTATACTGCAGCTAAAATATCAACACAATTGCAAGAAATTTTACTTCAAATCTCAACATCTTTAATTCCAGACCATTTTTCATGATCAAAACATATTAAAACATTTAAGATTACATACAACTTACATTTTATGTACAAGAAAGCAGTGCCTGTGAATTCTGAATGATTAATTTGCTAAATCCTTTGTGTGCTAGCTATTTTATCAACATTTAATCTGGGGATACAAGTTCCCTAACATTCTATAGGAGTCCTTGTTTTGATTAACAAGAGAGAGAATGTAATTGTCATCAAATTTCTGAAACTTGCAAAGGTTTGGTAAATTTCCTCAAATTGTTTTGACTCAAGAGGAGGTTATGGTTAGTTTCTATAAATATCATATAACTCATATTTATATATTAAAAAAAACAAATCATAATACATAGATAATTGCTTTTTATAAAAAGATTTCCCTCTATAAATTTTATATTGATGTAATGTGTAATATTTTTCAAATTTTATGAATATTAATGTGTTAGAATGAGAAAGAGTCCCTAGACATAATTCATTATTTAAACAGCAAAACAAATGTGTCTACCAGCACTTTTAATCAATGTAATTGTATAATTAAGTTTCAGCATCTGTCGGAACCCAGATTACTTTTAATGCCTTTACTATCTCAGTGCTCCAGAAAAGCACTATTTGGGCGTATTTAAGCATTGAAATTTCTGAATAAAGCTTCGAAATTTAAATTAAGGGGTAAAATAAGCATTGGTTATTGTCATTTTCAGTGTTGATTAGTTTGTTTTAAATGACACTGATAAGAATATTCCTTTTTACCCATAACAGTTTTGAAAACAAGCTGTGCATACTAATTTAAGGGGTAAAAAACTCATTTGAAGAAAAGCTATTCTTGAGCTCTGCTATCTTAAAACATTTAATCAAGTTATAATTAAAATCTAACCATTTTATCGTAACAAAATCTAATAGTTTTATTGTAACATAATCTAATAATGTAATACTTAATCCTTTACTCCATAAATACGCGTTTTCCCGCACCAATCATAGAAGGCCTTTGAAAACAATGCACTCTATCAGTTAATATAAAAATAATTCATCCATTGCTGATACGTGGTGAATTAATGCTTTCAATATTAGAGGTGTTCAAAGGTGTCTATATGAAGTAAAGGGTTTAATAGAACTCGTCAATACATTTATTTCCATAGATATAATCCATTTGATATTGTATTAAAATCTTAAAATTCTACATTATAAATGTATGTTTAATTTTACAGAAAAAGTTGGACCAGGCTGTTTTATACAGGTTAAACGTCCGTAACCGCCTTGAACTGCACGTGCAGACTCTCGACCAGTTAAACAGTGCCTTACATCTACTGGAGGAATTGAGAGATATGGAAAACAAAATTGATGGCATTTATCTACCGATAGGTGAGTATGTCAAATTCATTAATACTTTGAAAAGAAAAATATGTTGAAACCATACATTTACTTGTTTTTTGATGCTGAGAAATAGTTGTTCTATGAACTGTGCTGAAAGGTCACAATTTATATCATTTTAGCCAGAGCTTGAGTGAAAATTTCAGTTAAAATTTTACTCTTTTGTTTATAGAAACGATGTATGCAAAGTTGCGGGAGTTTGAGTTGCGTTTGCCTCGCACAGAAGTTGAAGAAGTCGATGCCCTGAGGGAGAACTGGTGTGAATTAATGGAGCTGGCAGAACAAGTCAGAGATGTGTTGCTCAAGGAACGCAGAGGTGCCTTTGAACAAGAGCTTGACAAACAAGTCAAGGTATAAGCTGATGTTTTAATAATAATAATTATACTAATTAATTTTAGCTTAAGCTTAATTAGGAATTTACGCTCAGAGCTTTTGTAAAATAGGTCTTGCATATGTTTCCTGAATAAAACCAGTACTGATTTGATCTGAGACAAGATTTGGTCAAGCTGAGATCAAAACTCCGTTTCCAGTTTCCACTACATCACTGCCCTGCTAGTATTTTTCTCTTACTTATTAAAACTGAAATATTTCATATCACACTTGTTTCTTGTGTGTTACTATTTAATAAAAAGGTACATGCTCTGCAAAATGTGTAAATACTTGGTTTAAAAAAAGAAACATTTAATTCAGCAACAGCTATCCACTATACTACCGCCCTGCTTATAATAATAATACATTGATTTATTTATATGCAGCAAAACTACGAGATTGCAAATATAAATGAATCAATCCAATGTGTATTAAAACATGATTATAAATAATCACCATTCCATTATTTCAGACGTTTGTGGTTGAGGTCATTCAGTTCCGTAATGCGTTTGACGCGCAGGGACCAGCCGTGCCAGGGATCCCGCCAGCTGAGGCAGTTTCAAGACTCCAAGACTTTCAACAGAGATACCTTCTGTATGACTCCAAAAGGAAGACTCTGGACTCCGTATCTAAACTGTTTGGAATCATCTGTAAACCATTCCCTGAACTTGACAAAACTGGAGAGGTATGGAACTGCTTCATGTTTTGTTTGTTTGAAGATTTAGTGTCATTTTTATGCCATTGAGGGCTAACAGATGATCAGTTAACCTTATCACTTTTTTTCTGGGATCCTTAAAGGTTAGTCAATACTCGAGCACACCCATCTCCGCAAGTAACTGATATCTTTCCCTTTCCAATCAGCAGTGAAATATGAATGACAATTAGACACAATGTTGTAAAGCAATCATCAGGGAGACTGTGCCAGGGTGGGCATTCAAAGTCACTACCCCTGGATTGATGGCCAGAAGTGCTATCATGTAAGCTAACTGTACTCGGCAATGTATGATGTGTATTTTGTCATGCTGATAAGCTCTATATAGCTAGAAAACAAGATAACAACAGCTGGAGATGTTGGAAACGCAGTGATGCTTCAAAAATATGGTGCACTGTGCCACAGCTGTTACAAAACAGTATTAAGACACTCGCATTTGATTTGACTACAATAAAACATAAATGTATATTTACTACTCTTTAAATATGACTTATATATTGATCAGTGGTCATTTGAATTTGCAGTCGAATTTTATTTTTCCTAGAATATAAATCATAAAAAAGAATTAGAAATGTTTCTAAATATTCCAAACAGTTGGCAGGTTATTTGGTTTATTTTAAACAGTTGGCAGTCATAAAAGACCCGTAATGTGTAAAAATAGCCAAAAATTCAAATTAATGCCATTGTTATATTGCTATCCTTAGTTTTATGCCCTTTTTGAAACTGATTTTCACTACATTTTATCCTTTAGGAACTGGACCTCCTCAGTCAGTTATATGGGCTGTTCCAGAAGTTTATCAGGTTTGACACAAGGTTCCGAGATACACTGTGGGCAGAAGTTGACCTTGATGCTTCGTACAAAGAGGTAAGTGTACATGACCAATTTTCTTTTTTTCTTGATGATGAGGGTAATGATGATGATGTTGATGATGATTATATTTATGATGATGAAAGTGATATATACTTGTACAATTTTTCTCTCTTCATGATGATGATGATGATGGTGATGAAGACATTGATGATGAAGAAAAATATACCTTAGTTCTTAATGTAGAAAATAGACATATCTTAAAATTGGGCTAAATACTAAATGAAATAATGCACAAATATTTCTTAACAGGTTCTCGCAATCTTTGTTTTTAAGTTCTACAAGCTTTGTTTCAATGTATAGTAATGTAAATATATAATCAATATAAACCATATTCATGGGAATGGGATGAACTGAAATGATGCCGATCTCTTATTCAAGTTTTCTCTGACAAAAATGAGCAGATATTCATACAACCTTTGGATCTTTTTGGTCAATCTTTTATTCATATTAGATACCAGTAAAGGAACCCCTGTATCAGGGCTTTCCATGACCCTCAAAGTTTGCTTTTTTGTCCTGCTTTTTAATCAAATGATCCTTTAAATTCTCCAATCTGCATATAAAGTCTCATCAAATGGTGAACAAATGACCCCCACTTTCAACGTGTGAGGGGAAAATACTGTGCATTTAAATAAATCCTGAAAAAAAACAACATCCAAACAATGCATTCAGGAGCTGCTAAAACAATTTAATTGTTTCTATAATGACTGTTACAGGTTGAAAGCTACTGGGATGAGTGTCTTGCCCTGCCAAGTAAACTCAAAGACTGGGATGCGTACACAGATCTCAAAACCAAACTACAGACATACCTGGAGGTGTTCCCATTGCTCAACAGTCTTGCAGCAAAGGTAGGATTTCTTCAAACTTGCTTTTCTTATCTTTCTGTTTTATCTGTTTGAAAATTTAATGCAAAATTTGACATTTTAATTTCTGTCAATTGTTCAGACTATTTGTATACACTGCATTCGGATGGAAAATATTTAAAAAAGTGAAAATGAAAACTTCATCCTATATCTAATATCTTGATGACCAGAAATCAAAGTTTGGACATTTGAATAAATTTTAATGACAACATCTGTCCAATTAAATGATTGATCATTCAATAAATGAAAAAACGCAAGATTGATAAAGTCCATTACGACCAAAGTCAATCCTGTTGATTTTTATGTGTTTATAAATGTTTTAGGATAAATTAGTTCTAATATGGTGACTTATCTTACAAAATGCCCATATCTCTTATTTATACTACAAGAAATCTAACGGAATATATCATTATCAATTCAGTTGTATATGCATATATGATTCCATTTCATAGAAAAAAACAGATTTACTTGTTAAATAATCAATCATCCATGGTCCCTAGTCAAATGGTTATGAAATTATTGCATTTAGGGATATCTGCATTTTTACGAGGGTTAGATATTTCTATCCCACCCCAAGACCGAGATTAAATTTTCGTGCTGTGTTGTTGGAACCTGCATCTATGATGTGACATCAAAATAAAATGACGTAAATTATATAGATTGAAGTCTTTAATGAAATAAAGTAATTATTTTCATGGCTTTTTTGGTTGTTATAGAAAATTCCGTCCCTTGGGATAACTGTTTTTGTGATAACTCAGCAAAGCCTTGTTCCTGCTAAAACAGTTATTCCTCAGAATGAAAATTTTTTATTCAAACCTTAAACCCATGTAAGATTCTTGTAATATCACACTGCTGTTGTCTTTGGTTAAAGTTCAGTATGATCCAAATGCGATGTGAGAAACTTTGGCAGTTGCATGTGGAAGAACAGTGGTTCATAAATATTCATGCATTGATGGTCTGACTGCAGCGATAAACTGGATGTGATAATTATTTAACCTGTTATCAATTGGCAATAGTGCTATACATTTCATTTTAATCAAAAACAAGAGTATTTTTAGGTACAATAAGTTATATTTATCCTGAAACATTTATTTATACAATTTTCACATAACTTCCTGTACACTACATCTGATTTCTTCCACGTTTGTTTGTGTTCCTTCACCAGATAAGTGTTTGTCATTTATTTCTATAAATTATCACGTTTGGGGCACATAACCCTGTGTGCTGTGGATCAATATATCATTACATCATTAGCTTGAATTTTAGTTGATCTTTTATTTCAGTCTCATCCTCGAATGCAGATGATTAAATGACAACATTATTGTACAGAAGATTAAAAAAAATTAAATGCATACTGATGAGTTTTTCCTCACACTGCAAAAATTGGAAGTCTTTTTTCCCTTACATGATGAGACTTTGAAATATATATATGTATAGATTGGAGAATTTCTAGGGTCATTTGATTAAATAAAGTGACAAAACTGCAAATTTTGTGGGTCATGGAAAAGTCAGCTACTGGTGTAGTAGTCAATTCTTTCTCTGTCTAAAAGTTTCATCAGGGAAAGAATCAACTCATTCTTCCTCGGGTAAAATTTATCAAGGGGAAAGAAATTGGCTGATACACCAGTGTGCCATTCAAGACAGGATGGGGTCCTCCGTGGCCAAGTGGTCCAAAGCATCATCTCACGACCATTAAACTATCACCACTAAGGTCATAGGTTCGAGTCCTGCTCGCTCCAGATATGAAAAAAAATGCTAGTGGTTATTAAAATGAACAAAACAATAATGTACTTGAGATGAAAAAGAAAATTTTCTTAATTGTGAATATACATCTCTAAACTCTCCAAAAAAATCACCAAATAAAATGCTTTGGTGCTTGTTCCGAACACGAGTTACTACACATTCAGCAATGAAGAAAGTATATTAAACATGGCCTAATTTTGTACATTTTAAGTACAGTTTGTATTAGAGAAATTAAAAATATGATGTTTCGGACTTCATGATCACAACTAATTGGATTACTGTAATCTTCCCAGTATAACACCACAGGGTTTGACATGACACAAAAAATAATTAAATAATAAGTACTAACTAACATAATTGAATGGTAGTTGATTGATTATATGATTGTTTGTATTTAAGCTACTGTATATTTATTGAACTATTAATATTTTTACTGATGATGATTTTGATTTCAGCTTTTGCAGGTCAGATAGTATCATCTTCTTATCACCCATTTGTATCTAAGCTTGTCAAACCCAATATTTCAGCACATCAGTTCATTGCAAGCATGGTTCCCCGAAAAACCCTTTTTTTTTGCAAAGTTACAGTTTATTGACATAAGAAGTCATAATGTCTTTTTACCCCTTTTTGAAAACTTTGAATACTGATTGGGGTGGGGGTGGGAGGGGGATTACTTTAACAATGAGTAGTATGACAGAACTACTTAACTGAATATTAAAATTTACTGTTAAAACATACATATGACTTAATTTCCCTGATTACTGCACATAGTTATTGCCCTTTGGCAATATACTTCTTATGATCTCTTCTGTTTGAAGAAAGTTTGCCTTCTAAGAATGTTTAAAAGAATTCACTATTCAAATAAGAAGATACCATTCACAACTTTATTTCCTCCCCATTTTCTCTTAATTCATACCTCTATTCCTTGAGTCTTTAAATTGAACGTGAATTGAATGTTTGTCCAGACTGTTTTTGTTTGTATCAAAGCTTCTTTCCAATCCCAGTATTTAAGCACATGAATGCATTACAGACATACATAGCATGATTCTCCTATCTTGTTTAAGTCTATTTCTTGCATATTTACAGTTTGAATTAGCAAAGATATACTTTTTTATAATAAAATAAATTCTATTGTTATGAAACTTATATGTACTTAATTTAAGCACCCCCATCTCATTAATCAATGGCTTTGTTTATCTGAAACATTCTTCGTTTTGATCATTTTAAATTGTTAACCAAATACATTTATATCACCACTTGTCACTTAGTGAGGAGTTAGAAGCATTTATAAATATTAAAGGTAGTATATCAGGGGGAAAAAAATGTTATAAATATTTTTAAATTATAATTAGTTTTAAAATGGATACAGTGCATCCCAATATCATAAATAAAACAAATCTGAATAGGTTGGTATATCAAATCCACCAAAATGTGACAAAAACAATGTTTTAATCTGAGTGGTATGTAAAGTAATATGGTGAATCAAATCAAAATCAAAATGAAACCATATTACTCATTTGATACATCACAAATTACTTTGTAATATTTAGAGGGATATCTACTTATAGACACATAGACCAAAATAAGAAAGTCCTTTTCAGTATCTTTTTTTGGCATGTTTAAATAGATGTCTTTATGACAATATGGGGTCAGTGAGTATATGTAGGTCTGATGTATTGGGAAAACATTTTTAGCTAGTTTTTAAGATTTTTAAAAATCCTGATATACTTCCTTTAAAATATATAAAAAAGCAAAAGTATTGGAGTTATTAGCATTTTCATGATTGTATCAAATGAGGTTAAAACTTCCATTATCAGTTTCATTATTTTAATGGGATAAGTGTCATTATCATATTTATTATTTTAATTTCATAAAATATAATTAGAAATTTTGCATTTTGATTTTAAATTTTTATATTGTAACAATGGCAATAAGAACTGCATTACTATTTTCATTAGAGTTGTAATAGCTTAAAGGTGATGAGTATTGTATTGTTTTTTTTCATCATTATAATGAAATTTTATCAATAAAAGTTTATTATCATATATGTAATTGTAATGAAAAGAAAGGTATTTCAAATGGCCTTTTTATTTTCATTGATATAATGAAAATAGACAAATTGCATTTCCTTTTATTACTATTACAAAATGGAAAAAAAATATTATTCAACTTGCAATAATGTAATTGAAATTATTAAGAAGTAAAGGAACAGGAATAATGGACACGGTGTTTTGTATGTCATACAGGGAGGTTCAGGCAAATATGTTACGATTGTAAGTAAATTGTATAGATTCTATCCATTCCTTGGTGCGCTGTTACCTCATGTATATACCAATATATTGTAGCTATAGTGTGTACATATGGAAAACATGTTACTTTGCATTGTTTGGTTCTAGATCTATAGCCAGAGATAATTATGATTTGAACAAGAAGACAAAACTGAATAAAAAATGCTAAATTAAAAATACAAACATTTAAAATTTTTGGTGGAATATACTTTTTGATCTACATGTATTTTTGTTTGGGTGGAATATACTATTTGATCTACTTGTAAAAATTAAAAAAAACACTATGGATTCAGGGTTGTGACCACTAAATTTGACATTAAAATACACAGCTGCTTTAATTATGTTTATTATGCACACAGCAAAATGCTTGATCTGCTTATAATACAACAAATAATATAACCCCATAAACAAACACATCTGAAATGCAAATAAACAAACTTATTTTCAGTTTTCTTACTCTCTGAGTGCCAATACTGAGACTCTAAACTTGTAAACTACTAAACAATTCTATTCTTCTGATCTACATAATTTATAAAAATCATACTAAATTTGTGTGGGCAAAAACTGAGCCATCTTTGGTTGTAGAAATATTATGTTTCCCAATCAAAAAATATGTTATATTCCTATATATACAATATAGTACGAATACATACATTTTATATGCCTAGATATATTAATATCAAGTGTATGTGGATATCATTTTTATACACATTATATGGTTTGTTCAATATGCTTTTTTTGGGGGGGGGGGGAGAGAGGGCAGGATGGAACAAGAACAAAGGACAAAAGGGAACAAATTGTGCACATTGCGAAAGTCAAGTCTCAGCAGGGAGTAAAATGTGCACATGGCAGACTTAAGAATAACAATAATTGTTTCATATTCCCTCTGTATAAATGTTTTTCTAGACCATAATTATTAAAGGGGAAGTTTAAGAAAAAAAATGACCAATTTAATTCCCTGAATTTAGTTTCATGAAAATGTTCTAAATAGCTTTATAAAAATACAGTGATCACAACCCTGCATTGTTCAGAGTAAATATTAAAAAGAAATGGAAAAATATATAATTACAAAACATGAGGGGAAAAAAATCTGTAGTATCTAGGATATATCTAGTGTGTGCTGCCCAGTGACTTACAACTTAATTTTGCATACTAGCTTTTGTATTATTTTGTTTTATCATTTTAAAGTTGAGAAGTGTTGAAGAAACTGCTGGATCGAGGGTAAATCTAGACCTAATCAGTTTACAACAGCGTAGCATTAAAAAGAGTAAAAATTCCAACTAAATCAATTTTTGATTGTCAGAAAATTTCAATATCGTTTTTCATGTATATTATAATATACATGTACCGTAATTATATATTACAAACAGCAATGACTACAGTTTTGTCAAATTTCAAAATTACAAACTGTCTATATAGAATCCTGTTAAGGGTAAATTAAAGGAGCACATTGTCTAGCAGTAAGGCATTGAGCCCAGGGTACTGAGAATATGCAGGTCCAGAATGTCCCCAAGGTTATAGATTTTTCTACATGCTCAATGCAAAATTTGTACTCAAACAAAATTTCCAGGATTCATTATAAATTATACCTGCAAATAAAAGCACAAATTCTTGACTCAACTTCAAATTTGTAAATATCAATGCAGATTTGAGGTAAAAAGTTGTAGATATTTCCTTTTAATTTGTTATAATAGTATAATGAGTCCAATTGTTTTTGAGTTGAGCATGAAATCTTGAGTTGAGCATGGAATAAAGTTTTATAGCCTCGGACCCTTGAGGGGTCTATCTTAGACATAAGGACCATGAGCAATGTAATTTCTCTGCATTTTGATAAGTACTGGTGCTAGCCAGGAAGTCAAGCATAGAGCATGATCGACTTATAGACATTGTAAGATCTGGTTTAACGTTATCTATTTGAAACAAATCAAGAAAGAAATGTTATTTTCAGGAGGTGGATCGAATAATGCAATTATTTTGCAATAAATTTCTGCACTATGAAAACCCTTCTGATATTAAATTAAAGATTTGTTGGAATTTTAAAAGTTAAATTAGTATTTTTTCTGAAATTATTGTCATGTGTAATATTTTCCTGTTATGTCATATATCAGTGTAATTTTCAGTCAAAAGATTTTTGATGATGTTTGAATACAGTGGTAAATATTATATATGCACAAACTTTCAGAAAAAATGCTAATTTAATAAAAAAAAAACAGTAAAAAAACCAAAAAACTTTCACAGTAAAAAAATAATTGTAGAGGTATATTCTGTACTGAATGAAACAGCTAACCTGCCACTTGACATTTTATATATTTTCTAAAAAAGTATCAGAGCAATTTCCTTGAAATTTGGATTTGAAAATTAGAAGAACATTTAGGATAACAAAGACCAAGTTTGTATTATTAAATATGAAAGTAATTGGAATAATTTTATAATTATTGAAATGGGTATAGTCCAGAGCAAAAACAGATATAGGAAATACAAAAGTGGCATGTTAGCTGTTCCATTCAGTATAATATTGATAATTATCATTGATAATATTTAATTTATATAATAATTACACTTAAAATGATCACCTTCATCCTTGCACACACTACCATTCTCATTGAATTTTTACAGGGAAACTCATCGATATGTATTAAACATAAAATGTAGCAATTTTATATCATTTTTTTCATATTTCATAATCATTTTAATGTGCATGCTTTCATAATTTTGTATTTTATTTGCATTTTTTAAAGTATAAACACAGGGCACCTAATGTAATCCTCACTATTTATGTGCAATTAGAATTTATGACTAATTCTAGAAAATATTATTGGATTTTACATCACTTAGCATAATATATGACATAGCGGATATATGTGGGGATTCGATCTCAGCGGAATAAACTCTATTACATTTATTTCCCTGTCATTGGTTTATGTTGTATATAAGTAGTAATAGTCATAGCATCAAACAGTTGTGAGTTATTCCCTAGATTGTTGTCCAACTTGACATGATACCCAAGCTGCTAGAAATGTAGACGTGTGTGTCCCCCAACAGAGTGCATGAAATCTCCAGCAGTGGATTACTTCCCTTTGGTATACAGAGAGTGACCTTCCTTGCTATTTCAGGGAGTGTGCAATTATTGTATTTGATACAGATAAATACTGCATGCATGATGATGTAAGAGTAAACTTGTTTTTTGTGTGAAATCTTGATGTTTCTCAAGTTTAAACATTCTTTTTCAGTGAAAGTGCATTGCCATCATTTATTATAAGTTGTTACATTCATCAAAATTCATTTGTTCAATAATAGTTTTTATCTCCAAAATATAACTGAAGGACCAAACGAGAGAAACAAAAAGAGTGTTTGGCGTTTGAGATGCCCAACTCACTATATTATGTAACTACATGTGGCAAAAACATTACATGTATTATTCAATAGCTAATTGTTTTGGTGCAACAATAAAACTTGTTTTGATTACAAAACAAACTAGTATATAGGATATAGTTTTTACAAATCACTCTTGATGATAAAATTTAAATAATATATAACTGATAGTTATCACCCTTAATGAGCAGATTGCTGCATGCAACATATCCATCAGAAATTACATATAGTGAAACTGATTACAAATCCTGTGTCCGAATCAGTCTATGCGACACCCATGTAGTTAGATTCCATAAAATTGTATTATATTCTTTCCCCACCACCCATCCCCCATTACTCCGAATAATGTAATGAGAATTCAATCCAAAACCACACCTTTCCCCTTATAAGAAATCCTGATTCTTGCAACTGTACAAGGATTTCTGCTTAAGTTTACAGAGTACTGATTTTTCATCATTACACCCCTTTACGCACTTATTTTACCCTCCTCCTATGACATAACATCGATGACGTACTCATTTAGAAAGACCTTATGCTATGATGTATTTATTCATCAGTACTATGAAATCCTTGTGCTGCTATAAATAAATAGACAGGAATAAAAGTCTGAAAACAATTACATTTAGAATTGTATACATGAAAAAGTGTCTTTCATGGGAGTTTCAATGCTGATACAAAATTTTTCCCTAGGGGCTGAATATGAAAGATACTTATAATCTGGCCTTGATTGTGTTTTAATGTGACAGGGAATATCAGGCAATCTGCAGAAACCCGACTGTCAGACTGGCAACCCTAGATCATGTCTTGTGTTACAATGTCAAAACGATGATTTGAACATTCAGGTAAAGTAGGTGAGCAGCAAGTGTTCTCCAAGAATCCTAATCAGATTTTCATTGGACATTTTTGTGATATAAAAGTCCCCTCTGTAAATTGATTCATGTTTATTCCAGCATTCCTGAGAATGGTACTTAATTAACCCTTTACTTCATATAGACGCCTTTGGACACCTCTAATTTAGACGTGGTTTGACACCTAATATAGAATGCTTTTGAATTATTGGTTGAATTATGTTTATATCAACTGACAGAGTGGAAAACAGTGCAGGAAGTGTTCAGATTGCTATTTACGAGCAATCTGAACTCTTCCTGCACTGTTTTCAAAGGCCTTCAGTGATTGGTGCGGGAAAACATGTATCTATGGAGTAAAGGGTTAAGAATTTAAATGAGAACAAAATATGGATTCAGTTTAATTTTGTTAATTTTTAATCCAATCTTTTGTACATGTATTTGATTTGAATCTTTCATCATCTAACACAAATATGAAAAACCCATTAATAATATTGCATGAATATTTTTATAGTATTTAAAATATCATTTTTTTAAAAAAAATTTTGTAAATTACTCATTACTATAAGATTTATGACTAAAAAGTAGGTTAGATTGATATTTAGTTATGCATCCTGTGGCCAGGCATTACTCAACATAATAATGGGGTGACTGAATAAATTTAAATGTATTTGGCAGGTAGCATTTGGAATACTTTGGATTGTTTTTCTCAGATTAGTGTCCAAGACATTGTGATTGATACATTCATGATTGTATTTTTAGTTAAAAGGATAAAGGAAAGGATAAATAGAATACTTCAATAGTGCTTTTCCCTACAAACTTTATTTAGCACAAAAAACGCAACAATCTCTTGACCAAGCCTTGCCTTTAAGTAAATGTTACATTTTCTTAGCCTCACTTAATAAACTTGGTAGGGAAATTAAGGCACAAACTTGGAATTTCCTATATCATATCATGTATAAACATTTATCATATTTTACTTACATATATAATTTTTTATATATATATCATAGCTTTGTAATATTTTTATAATTTTACAATAATCTTTAAATTTTCAGGATGACGCTGAAAGCTTAAAATAACCGTTTTATAGATTAACCAAACTAATACATTATGAATTACATTTGTATACAGCTACATAGTATAATATAAAATAAATAATGGTTATATCGCTACATAATTAACCTATATTGTTGTTACATGCTACCAGGGGAGTCAGCGTTTTGAGATTCCAGTAAGTATGTCGGCGCTGACAGTTTTTATATGTGTACTAACAGTGTGGAGAAAATCAACATATTAAAATTATTTGTGACGAAGATGATTTCTGTAAATAATGATTTGTGTATTTGTTTGTAATTTCTTTTTCTTTCTTTTTTTTTTTTGCCTACTTTTTAACATGCAGGTTTTGTCTATTTTAATTTGTGAACTTTGTTTTAGTCTTAATTTTATTATTAGGGGTAGATGATGAACTTGAATTTAATGGGACTGACTTCATGTTTGTGTGTGTTTTTAAATGAAACAGTGCAATAATGTATGGCTTCTATTTTTGTTGGATTTTGTTGATGAATGTTTAACCTAGTTTGAATGTTTAATATCAATAAATATATTTTTTTCTTCAAACTTTTTATTTAAAAAAAAAATATATATGCTGATAACGTACATAATTTTTATAGGAAAATTATATTCTGATTACAATATTGTTTTCCGATTTAAGAAAAGAAAAAAATCCTGGATAATCAAACAAACAATCATTTAAATGATCTGGACATAATAATTAATCTTCTTTTATTTCTTACATAAAAAAGCCGGGCCAGATTAGCTCAGTCGGTTACACATCTGACTATCAATCCAGGGGTCATGAGTTCGAATCCCTCACCTGGCAACAGTCTCCGTGATGATTGATATATGACATTGTGTCTCATTATCATTCATCTCTCACCACTGATTCAAGTGGGAAAGTTATCAGTTACTTGCGGAGATGGGGTGTGCTCGAGTACTGGTAAATCCCAGGAAAACAGTGATTATGTTAACTGTTCATCTGTTAGCCCTTGATGGTATTAAAATGATGCTAAATATTCAATCAATCAATCAATCTTACAAAAAAATTCACAAAATATGTATAAAGCAATTTTTAGATTTTTATGCAAGTGTTTTTTTTTTTTGTTATGGGTCAGAAACCTTTTGAAGTTACCTTTCTTTGATATTGGATTCATGTGAGGTCCACCTGCCAGGGCGGCATTCAGTTCTGTTGAACAGCAAACACATTTGCTGTCTGGTTTCCTAAAATTATCGTGTACTGCATGCTAATTTGAGGTTGAGCCAACGTCCAGGAAAATAACCGAACTGAACACAGCGCTATGTCATAAACAGTGGTTCATGTATTTCATATAACAAGATGACCATGCATCTGATATATCGTTGGATATCCCCAGGTGACAATTCCGATACTCTACATCCATAAATGGAGAGTATCGTAATGGATTACCCATGGGTATTCGATGATGATATAAACTGTTCTCCATGTATTTCTCATGAACAGTGATTCATATATTTCTTATAACCAGATGACCATGCATCTTATATAAACAGTTGTCCATATATTTCTCATAAACAGGCCAGTCATAAGTCCCAAGCTACAACAGCATCTCACCATGGTAATATTATGAGCTTGCATAAAGGTGTTACAGGTAAAATACCATAAAATTCAACTGTCATCAGTGTTAGCCACATTTTTCTTTTCCATTGTAGGAGATCAGGAACCGGCATTGGTTACAAGTGATGCAGGTAACCGGAAGCTCATTCCAGCTAGAGGCCAATGTGTTCAGGCTGTGCCATCTACTTGACATTGGACTTATCAAGTGCGTATAAACATAATTGAATGTAATAACCCTGAACTTGCTGAATTTCTGTAGTAGACTCTTCCATATTTGTTTTTGGACCATTCAAATATCTTTCAGAAGGAATATTTGCATATGTTTAGTACTGGTTCTTTCCGGGAAGATTTCAAGCACGATTTGCCTAAGTTGTAAGATATTGTTTCAAAATGAATGTAAAATAAATATGTTTAAAACCCTAAAAAATGCATTGAAAAAAATATTTTATCTGGAAAAATTAAATAAAACTTAATATATTGTTAGGTTTTTGGAATTAACTTTACTCCAATCCTAGTTCATATGCTTTCATTATTATGCATATTCTGTCAGACACAAGTCATCCATTGAGGAGATCTGCCTGGGAGCAAGTCGTGAACTGGAACTGGAGATCAAGATGAGGATGACTGAGGAAGAATGGACAGAGCAGGTGCTTTCCTTTGAGCCATACAAACGTCGTGGCCCTATATACCTGGACAAGGTGTTCACGGAGAGACTCCTGGAGCAGCTGGAAGATGCACAAGCACTGTTGGCGAACATGCTCACATCCAGGTCAGCATATAGACTTTCCCATGAATTTCTTTTCTTTACAGAATATAAACAGGAGTTCTGATGGCTGAGTGGTTTATGACACCTCTTAGCCCTTTACTCCATAGATACGCATTTTCCCGCACCTACCACAGAAGGCCTTTGAAAACAGTGCAGGAAGAGTTCAGATTGCTCTGTCAGTTAATATATAAATATAATTCACCTTATAATCAAAAGCCTTCTATATTAGAGGTGTCCAAAGGCGTCTATATTAGAGGTGTCCAAAGGCGTCTATATTAGAGGTGGCCAAAGGCGTCTATATTAGAGGTGTCCAAAGGCGTCTATATTAGAGGTGTCCAAAGGCATCTATATTAGAGGTGTCCAAAGGCGTCTATATTAGAAGTGTCCAAAGGCGTCTATATTAGAGGTGTACAAAGGCATCTATATTAGAGGTGTCCAAAGGCGTCTGTATTAGAGGTGTACAATGTACAAAGGCATCTATATTAGAGGTGTCCAAAGGCGTCTATATTAGAGGTGTCCAAAGGCGTCTATATTAGAGGTGTACAAAGGCATCTATATTAGAGGTGTCCAAAGGCGTCTATATTAGAAGTGTCCAAAGGCGTCTATATTAGAGGTGTACAAAGGCATCTATATTAGAGGTGTCCAAAGGCGTCTATATTAGAGGTGTACAAAGGCATCTATATTAGAGGTGTCCAAAGGCGTCTGTATTAGAGGTGTCCAAAGGCATCTATATTAGAGGTGTCCAAAGGCGTCTATATTAGAGGTGTCCAAAGGCGTCTATATTAGAGGTGTACAAAGGCGTCTATATTAGAGGTGTCCAAAGGCGTCTATATTAGAGGTGTCCAAAGGCGTCTAAATTAGAGGTGTACAAAGGCATCTATATTAGAGGTGGCCAAAGGCGTCTATATTAGAGGTGTCCAAAGGCGTCTATATTAGAGGTGTCTAAAGGCATCTATATTAGAGGTGTCCAAAGGCGTCTATATTAGAAGTGTCCAAAGGCGTCTATATTAGAGGTGTACAAAGGCATCTATATTAGAGGTGTCCAAAGGCGTCTATATTAGAGGTGTACAAAGGCATCTATATTAGAGGTGTCCAAAGGCGTCTATATTAGAGGTGTACAAAGGCATCTATATTAGAGGTGTCCAAAGGCGTCTGTATTAGAGGTGTACAAAGGCATCTATATTAGAGGTGTCCAAAGGCGTCTGTATTAGAGGTGTACAAAGGCATCTATATTAGAGGTGTCCAAAGGCGTCTGTATTAGAGGTGTACAAAGGCATCTATGAAGTAAAGGGTTAAGATCACTTAACCTGTTTCAACTGAGGTTCTGAGTTCAAGCCCAGCTCAGTCTAAAAGTTTAAAAGTTTGTCATTTATTTTCAAAAAAGACAGTGGTTTTACTCAGGTTTTTTTTTTATTAGGTCTTCCTGGCCCCGGACAACCAAATTTTGTCAACAATTTGAAGTAATAAAATGCTGCAAATATCCTCCAAACTGACAACCTATTAAATTGTATTATTTCTAAAATTGTGTGTAATTGTGAGATTGGGATTAACAATTTCTTCTAAGTTACAAACTTTTATGCCAAAATAGAGCTATGTCCAATCTGAAGATCACTTATATGTCACAACAGAGAGACTTGGTGTGGGTTTGAGCCTGAGACTAAGCTCAGTCCAAAAACCGCAGACAGAGAGTTTTAAACTGTGAGACCTTTCTGAAAGACTCTTAGATTGAGCCCATTTACGTATCGATCATGCCCCCAACACAAAGAATTCACACTACAACAGACACTTTCATTGTGTCTAGTTGATTGTATATTTCACCAGAGAAGTTTCACTGTATATCGTACCAAAACATTCATTAGGGATATTTTTTCCTTCAATCCCAATCATAAAGTGAAAGTATTTTATGTTTGTTAGGTCACCTGAGACTTAGTCTATTGCAATGCCTTTTGTCCTTCATCATGTGTCTGTAAACAATTCACAGTTTTTACTTCTACTCAAAAACCATTTGCCTGATTTTTGTCCACTATGTGGCCAAAAAGCTGGAGTCAAAATAGTAACAGGGAAACGAAATGGTATGCATGATTATTGGAGACTTTGTGTCCTTTATAAAAAAAATAGTGAATTGCATGCCCCTGAGTCTCGGCTTTGGCCCTGGGGGGATGGGGCTACTTTACTAAATCCATATATAAGAAAATGACAAATTTTAAAGCGTTATTTCTCAGAACTGAATAGTAAGAATGGTATGAGTTTCAAAAACATAACAATGAAGCTTAGTATCATTGCAAGGATACGTAGATGACCATTTTTACCCAGGATAGGCCTCTTGTTTTGTTATTATTACCACAAACTTTATCAGTGTGTTGTGGTAACCTTTGATTAATAGGCAAGTCACAGGCTTACTATTTGGTCAATGTAACTCTCCAAGCATCTCCTAAATTAAATTTTACTGACATCATTTGCACTGCAGGTACATTGGTCCTCTGAGAGATGAGGCAGCATCTTGGGCAGAGAAACTGAAGGAGGTGGCGGAGGTGCTGGAACTGTGGCTGGAGGTGCAAGATCTCTGGCAGTACCTGGAGGCTGTCTTCAGTAACCAGGTGGCTGCTAAGGTAAACTCCAGTTATTTATAGTCTACTATGGAATGTCTACACAGAGGTTCATTTCACTTAAGAGTCACATAATTTCAAGTATGCAAATAAAGAACTGTGAGTAGCGATGTATCGATCACAAACATGCTTTGATGTCTTTGAGACGAGAATCTTTAACAAAATTCAGTTTAAAATTTTAAAATCAAACTTGTCATTAATTTAAAGCAAGCTGTACAGTTTACAAATATTCAAACATTTTTCTATGTTTCAATGATTTTTTTTTATATCAATATCAGCATATCATCTTCACAATTTTTCATGTCTAACAGTACACTTATTTGTACTACAGATATACCAAAAAGTCTGAATAGCTCAGTCGGTAATGCATCTGACTATCAATCTAGGGGTCGTAAGTTTGAATCCACGCCCGGCCACAGTCTCTGTAGTGATTAATATATAACACCATGTCTCGTTACCATTCATCTCTCACCACTGATTCAAGTGGGAAAGTAATCAGTTACTTGTGGAGATGGGTGTGCTCGAATACTGCTTAATATGAAATGCTGAAAAATTAGTATAGGCATACATACCAACTATTGCAGATAAACTATTTGGCAAAAATAGATGAAGAAACTTATTTCAGTTCATGTAAATTGATTTCAGGAATTACCGCAGGAGGCTAAGAGGTTTGCCAGGATAGACAAAAGTTGGACAAAAATGATGAAGAGAGCTTTTGATACAAGAAATGTATTACAGGTAAAATTGGGAGTTGTATTATTTAGTGATCTCCAGCTATGAATTTCTTTGAAATAACTCGTTGAAAATTAAAACCACAAGATCTGTGTGCCATTTAGAATAATTTGGTTTATAAGTCAGCAAATTACATTGTTGAAAAGATGAGAGGCTAGAAAGAGAGAGAAACAGGGATAGAGACAGACATACATACACACATAACACATGCATGCATGTAAAAAGGCATTTAAGCTGAGTAGTGGACATACAGACTGATACACAGGCTGGCAGGCAGGCAGAAATGTTCTCTTGGCAGGAATATTTTAGGGGTACAAACACTAATGTAAATAAGAAAGCTGTTAACTTCTCTAACATCTATAAAGTTTGCTCCGACACCAAATGTTCCATGAACTCTAATTATGTAAACAATAAGCGGCTGCAAAAAATAATCTATAATCCACCCATAACCCCACAAGTGCATACTGTTGGATGAACATAGAAGACAAACAGTGAAAGGAGACAGAAAAAAAGAAACTTTAAGAGAGATTTACAAATACAGAGCAAGGGAAAAAAAAAGTTTGAATTGGATCAGCAATATGACTCTATTTTACCTCATTCACTTGGGTTTCTTTAGTGTATCACAAAATCTTGGTCTATAAAATACCATATTTAAACCAACATTAAGATGTTGAAACTGTGCAAATTTTTCTCTTCTTCTGTGAGATATAGTCAAGTATATATATTCACTTGTCACATATATTGTCTATATTTCAGTGTTGTTATGGCGGGGAAGTACCAAAGGCCGTTTTGTTGCGCCACGTTTATGAGGAGCTTGAGATCTGCTTCAAGTCTTTAGTTGGTTACCTTGACAACAAAAGAAGGGTGTTTCCCAGGTTTTATTTTGTGTCTGACCCAATTTTACTCGCCATTCTCAGTCGACCTACCGACCTGGAATCTGTTAAACCACACCTCAAGTAAGTACATCAAATTTTATATAATTTTTTAAAAAAGTTTTTCCAGTTATTTTATAAATTGCACATTTATAAGTAGTTTCAGAGGTAATTAGGATGAACCCAAACTATATTGGGGTCAGTAGGTCATCTTGACCTTATTCCAGAAAGCTCTTTCAATTGCTGTCATTTTCTTAATTCTGTGCAAATGTATCTTCTGTACGAGTTCACTAGATAATATCATAGTTTGGGTTTGGAAATCAATTATCAAAGTCGCGATGAACTGACCATATGAATCATTGCTGCATTTTTATGTTTATAAGTAAAAGTGTAGACACTGAATATGATTTGTATGGATTTTCTCAGGTCCCTATTCAGCAGTATATATGATGTGAAACTTGAGGAAACAAGAGCTGGACCTATCGAGCCCACAGATGAGATCGGGTTCCAGGGCTCTGCCACAGGAATCAGATCTACAACCCCTGCCAGCAGGGCCAAAAACTCCAGTGTTTTATCCAACCACACCCGAGGGGACACACCACCAAAGATTGACAAAAGGCTGACACAAGTCTATGTAAGTGTTGGAGATTTGATAGTAATGTACAAGACCAGGCAATTGTTTATTCCACTCTGTGTTTTATATGTAGGAAATGATATTATTTTCTGACATGGTAGATGGTTTTCTTCCTTACGTACAAGCCAAATACATATTAGATAACTATACTTAAAATTGCAATATGTTATTTTTCAAAATGATTACATTATTCTTTATACTTTTCTATCATTTTTCTTTTAGCTTTTTGTCTTCAGTATTATAGTTTAAATATTCCATTCTGATCTTGTTTGTATCATCTCTTGGTATGAAACTTCTGTTATGAATATTAGAAATATTATTATGAAATTGAGGCTTCTTGTACAATGCTATATAACTACTAGATATAATGATCAAGAAAAAATAATCTTGACTATTTTACAGAGATATCTGTCACTTGCATACTCTCAGTATGAAATATTCATATTTAAACACATGCTCATCAATTTCAGCATATTAACTTAAAATTTAAGAAAAATCTCAATGGCATGTGTGGAAAAAAAATCAATCATGCATATTACATTGTTAAGATTGAAAGATTTCAATTCTTGACGTTATTTTTTCTTTCTCCTCAGCAGAACCTCAGTCACGATAAATTAAAAATATGTGAAAATTACCAAGTTCAATTAGAATATGAATAAATCAACTTGAGACATATATAAAAAATGATTGTACTGTGAATGACCTCAATATTGTGATAATATATATTTTGTATAAATTCATACTCAAGTTAAATCTGGTAAAGAATTGCCTGGTTGTCACGGTGACCATTATGCATGGACATTGCACGTTATATATTTATATACCCATCACAGCTGCTGTGCCCTATTATAGACTGTATAATTATATATAGTGTTGCATGCAGTTTGTATCCCATATGTTATATCACTGATTATTTTTATTACCCACTATGTGCATACTCTAAAACTGAAAGTGTTCTTGCATGAATGCATGGCTGTGCTAACAAATAGACACTTACTTGCATGGCTTGAATTTAGGGTTAGATTTAGAAGAACACACTAAGAAAACAAAAAACAACAATGTGAGAAAATCAGATTTTTCTTTACACAGATATTTTCCATAGCTTGAGGCAACTCATTTAGCCTGTGAATGACATTTATGACTTTTATGCAGAATAAAGGTATCGGGGAGAGAAAAATTGTAAGTGATAGATTCTCGACAAAATTCTCTGTAAAAATGTAAAACTTCTCTTTCATTTACACTGACTGTGATCTAAACAGTTGATAATCCAGACAGTATTACCCTTAATCTGCTATAGCAGTAATGGAATATTTCGCTCTGTTTCGTTTAAATTTTGTTAAAAAATATATTGACTGAGTAGTGAACAGTTCATAATTGGATTGCACAGATCAAGGACTTATATAAAGAAGGAAAAGCAACTGATTGAGATTTTATGAACGCTTGCATATTCTCGAAAAATTTCGCAAAATCTCGTTTTTATTTATCGTAAGTGGTAGTCATCTCTGAAATACAAATAAAAATTGTTACTTTGCACAATAAAAATAAAACAGCAAATTGTGTTTAAAATTGTTAAAGTGCTTATGGTTACAAAATGGTTACAAAATTTGTATACTGCAATTAAAAAAACAAACAATAAAATTACTTCAAACTGCAAGTCTTTTTACTCAAGATCAGTTTGTTTGATCAAAACATTATCAAAATCTGAGGTTACATTTTATGTATAAGACTTCAGTTGCCTCTGAAAATTGAATGATTAGTTCTTAAAATTATTAATTCTTTGCATGCAATTTTATCACAGAGATGCAAGTTTCCTATCTTTCTATATAAATCGCCAGGCTTAATTAGCTCAGTCGGTAACACGTCTGACTATCAATCTAGGGTTCGTGAGTTTGAATTCCCGCTTGGCCACTGTCTCCGTCATGATTAATATACAACATTCATCTCATTATCATTTGTCTCTCACTGCTGATTCAAGTGGAAAAGTTATTAGTTACTTGCGGAGATGGGGTGTGCTCGAGTACTTGTTAACCTTCCAGGATCCAAGGAAACATTGGTTAACTGATCATCTGTAAGCACTCAATGGCATAAAAATGACACTAAATATTTAATCAATCATTTCAATCTATATAAGTCCTTGAGCAGATGTGTGCTAATCTGATGGCACTTCATAAAAAAAAAAGAGTCTGTACTTCCTGCTGATGTTTTGGCTTTCTTTACATGTTCATTGTTCCAATTATTTACGGCAGATAGGTTGTATAACTCACTCAGTGCCATTATCAAATACATGTAATTATGGTGTTCTGCCACCATTTAAATTCTGATATTTTATATTAAGACCTGTTATTTAATTTAAACCATGATTGCAAAATATACAAAAGAAAAGCTGATGGCAGGATAAGGGTCATTTCTAATTAATCATTGTTCATGATGTAGTTCTGACTTTTCTTGTTCTGCTTAAACATTTAATTGTACTTCTTCTGTGTTAAAATAAATGTGCATTCTAAATTAATTAGAAAAGTAGGTACCTGTAAATCCTGTCTGATATATTTGTACATCTGTACACAATTTTTTTTATACCAACTTCCTATAAAGTAAGCATTTGTAGACAGAAATTAAGTAGAATTCAATTTATTTTTTGTCAGTATTTGACAATCTGGCAATTGGTATGTTTTTTCTTGGTATGGTATCTAAAAACATAATTTTACCAAAGATGTATTGTGACTTAAAATGTTTATTACTGGTAGATAGAATTTCAAGAGTACTGTTTTAAATAATTTAAGGTCTTAGACATTACATTCATTGTGTCCAAATACTATAAAATATTTTAAATAGGCAGGGAACCAGAACATGAAATTTCTGCTCTATGTTTTCGCAAATTCTTCACTCTTCAAAATGAATTATATGTATAAATAAAGCCGGGTACCAGTGACCTACAGCAGCAAATGAGGCGTATAGCAAAACCCAAAATCAGACAACGGGGCAAAGTCACTGTAGAGATGATTTTATTCAGCTCCACCCCTGGGCCAGGCAGAGTGAGTAGCCCATGGGTGCTATTTCAGTGTCAGTGATACATGTACATGACTGAGTGTTACCCATGTATAATTTAACGCAAGAGTGTTTTTTTGTGCTGGGAACCTTTTTAATTGCTCATACTGTTTTATTTTTATGTTATATGTATATTTTAACAACTCGGTAATTGGATTATAAATATTATTTGTTTAAAAATACTTACAAAAGTGTACTGTTCCAAGAATAGGAGCCCGCATAAGATTTCATTACTTGCTTTGATACTATATAATAGAACGATGGCAAAGTAATGTTTTCAACAGTGGCTTTATATTCCAATATGTGATTTAATATACTGATCAGCTTTTTATGTCTTTTTGTGTTGGAAAGGGAACTGTAACCATTTCAATGTTTGGGGGATTTTGGTCGCTCTATTAATATGAATGTCATGTAAACTTAATGCAGATGTATGTGTTGTTTAAAATGATTAATTCTTTTGAAGTGTTAAATCTATTCTAGCCTTAATTGTTATTAATCTTTATAAAATGCTTGTTGTCGCAGCAGCGAATAATCACGTAGACATGTAAACAAAGTATCACAGTAGAAGTTTGTAGCAATAATGATAAACCACTACTAGTAGGTACTTTATATAGAAGAGGCAAAAAGTCAATTTTGTAGATTTATAATTTAAATACTTAGCTTTATTACTTAAATTAATTACTAGATTTTTATCAAAAATTTTCTTAACCCTTTACTCCATAGATACGCATTTTCCCGCTCCAATCACAGTGGGCCTTTGAAAACAGCGCAGGAAAAGTTCAGATTGCTCGTAACTGTGTTCCTATCTGTCAGTTAATATATACATAATTCACCCATTGCTGATACATGGTGAATTAATGCTTTCAGTTTGGAAGAGTTCAAGAAAATGCTTATGGAGCAAAGGGTTAAAAAGGGGAAGGCGGTGTTTGTTTTTTTTTGTTTTTTTTTTAATGAAAATAAAAAAATAAAAAGGGTCTGGGGCTCATGATAATTATCGGGCGGGCAGGGATGATAATCTAGCAGTTAATCTATTGTTATTGTGGCCTTATTAAATGCGTTTGTACATGAGGTGGTTGCCAAATTAATTAAAACATCATTCAAGAAAATCAATTAATCACATAATTTACAGTGCATGAGTGTAATAAACTCAAGACATATTTCTGATATTAACCTAGTATTATATCACTTGGACTTTAGTCATTGTTCAGTGGTTTCCGTATCACTCGGCTCTCATACGTACATTCCAAACTTACTTTCTGACTTTCCTGAATATATAAATGACGTTGCTTTGTAATGGGAAAATGATGTAATGTCACCAACTGATTCTGGGAAACTTATATACAAGATATATTTTCTCTCCTTATAGAGTGATCTACTAGATAAAATTGGTTAATGTATCTTTTTTCTGAGCTATGTGATAAAAAAGAATATCTCATTCTTGCTCATTTATTATTGAATTTGTATTATTTTTTGTTGGCTTAAATGATAAAATTCTTGGTACAGCCTGCCAACTTTATTAATAATTTCAATAATAGATTAGCATTCGATGCAAGATCATCTATATATATATATAATATATATATATACATTTAATTTGAAATGGCAGTGGATGGGAAACATTAACTTTATAGGATGAAAGATCACAATAGCAAGATTTAAAGAAAGTAGGTCACTAGGGTGGAGTAATTTTTTTTAAAAAACAACAATTATGTAACACATCTTTACTCTTTACAACAAACTACAATGTCAAGTATATTTTGTCTGTCATTATCTTTAAAAGAAATAACAATGTGATTTTGGGGTGATGAATAGTTCAACTGACATTATTTTCTAATTTTCATTTAATTCTACTGTTTTCTTTCGCCAAAAAAAAGGTATTTTCCGATCGTTGTTTTATCATAAAGAAATATAACTTACGTCATTCCAGTATATTAAACTTTGATTCCTCAGGATTGATATCCTTAAGTTACATTATAATACATAACTGTAGAGTGTAGAGATGATTACAAAATAAGACATATTTTGTATTAATAATATTGACATGTGTTTGTTTGTATTTTTCACATTAGCAAAACTTCCAGTGTAAATGTTGATCCCTCCAGATCATTATCCTAAATACATATACATAACTGTATAGTGTAGAGATGATTACAAAATAAGACATATTTTGTATTAATAATATTCACATGTATTTGTTTGTATGTATTTTTCACATTAGCAAAAACGAGGTTCAACAAATGAGGTAAAACCGAGGTCCACAAATGAGGTATATACCGTTGTGTATTTCAAACAGGCACATTCTCATTTTACATCCTGTACCTCTATTAAAGCTGCACACACATTTTTTTTTTGCGGGTTGGGGGAAATGAAATTTAGAATGAGTAACCCGTGTATTGAATACAATTTTTGTTCTGTTAAATTAATTTTTTGGCACTGTTTAATAATTCGTTGCTGCGATTTCAGCTAAAATTTGTGTTAATTTTTTTGCTCTTCAGTTGCTTTGTATTAAATTTCTTAGTCAGGTTTATTTTGTTTTTAAGAAATAAAATATTCACAGGGTTTTTATGTTGTGCAGTGGTTATTTCATTGATGGAGTTAAGTTGTATGGTGTTGAGTCCACTTTCAGCAGCCTGTGTTTTTAAGATAGTTTCACTACATGTGCACATGGTGCTTTAAAGAAGTTTCAACATTGGATCGGTGAATTTTACATTGGTTGTGAAACAAATTTTTACACTTTAGGATTTATCACGTTTGGCTTTCTGGGTTGCGAACCAGTACTAAGCACAGGTGGAAAAGTGTCTTGCCTAACAATGAATTAACTCTAGCTTGTTAAGCAAAGTGTAGTATAAAGACTGCAACACAGAGGTTACAATTTGTGCTCCAGACACATGGTATGATGCACAACAATTCTGTTACAAGTTAACATGTCTGTTAAATTTTGTGAGTCAAGTGAGGAAACTTTTAAAATTCACTTTCAAAGTATGTGATATGTAATTCCCGAGAATCAAACACAGGCCCACTCTTGGGTGAAGCCGACACTTTGCCATTGAGCAACAGCTCAAGATTTAGAAACACTAAAGATGTACTGTTGAGTACTGTTCTGCGAGAGTTTTGATTGTATATAATTTCCACAAGGTCTTGATTGCACAGCATAAACCCTCTGTTGAAATAGATTATTTATCCTCTGATATGGCATTTTACATATTATGTGTATTGGTACTAGTTAAGCAAAAAAATACATCCTTAATTATGTAAGGTGTTGAAAAGAAATCTATATATCAAAGTTAGTTTCACAGTTGTGGTGGGAAAGAACTTGGCCATATTGGATTTTTTTGTTTTAGCTATAACTGCACAATCTAATGGGTCTTTGTAACACACATCCAAGGTTTTTTTAAAAATGTCTATACCCGTATGGCAGTGCATATGAGGACATCTGTAACAAAACACTGTATGATTATAGATTAATTCTAGAAGTGTGAATAAGTGGTTAATTTGAAATAGAAGCTTTAAAAACTCACATAAATTTCCTGCACTTTTAATGGTAACTGTATACAGTATTACTGACATATAGCTAGGGATACCTTTATCATTGTCTGTTGTCTGAATTATGCCGGGCTCGGTTAGCTCAGTCGATAGTGTCTCTGATTATCAAACACAGGGTCATGAGTTTGAATCCCCACATGGCCACAGTCTCCGTGATAATCTAACAATCTGTCTGTATTACACTTTGAAAGGCCAACATTTGATATGAGGTGATAAATAGTTGACTTGTAAATATATTGTGTTTGAAATCTAATTTGTGATGAAAATTATTGCTGGTCCTCCATGGCTCCAAGGCGCCGTCTCAAGATCACATGCTCGATCCAAAAACTTTTTGTGTTCTACTCAGATACATTCCAATCTTATATCACTGGGAGAGTTAATTCAAATCAGCTTTGCCAATCACGGTAGCATAATTCATTTTGACATAGATGTCCTGTTAACAGAACCAAGTTTACCACAACATTAAAAGAATAAAACTGTCTAACCCAGCATTGCTAATGTTGTTATCATAGTTTATTTTAACATTGTCCTGTTGTCCAAGTCTAAAGTGTAAATACCATGATTGTAAATGTAAAAATAACTGTAAAAGTTTAATAGCCATATTTCTACAGAATCCTTGGACAGGAATCATGAATCAGTTCATGAATAGAAAGATGAGTACTGACACTTCCAAAATAGTAAGGACAATTTTTGAAAGGAGAAGTTACTGCAAAATGATATATATAAAGTTTCGCAGTTACTTGTCTTTGTTATATGTTATGTTTTACATTGTGTTTTGTTTTTTAAGAGTTTGTTATAGGTAATTTGGCAGTGTTACTTTATGTTCAGGATCTGGGATAGCACCAGTTAAATTGTGTGCTAATTCTTCTTCAAGAAAATTCTTTAAATAAAAAAACAGGAATAAATCTTAATTTTATATTTAAACTTTTTCAAAGATTAGTTTATAAGGGTACAGCTTAGAATCTGTAAAATGATAGAGAGATTTATAATAGTTAAATTTTATAGTTATTATTTCTATTATTACAAATGAATTTGGAAAAATATTATTAATATAGTATGATGTTTTATTCATGCTTGTGTTTGGTACCAAACTTTTTATTTTTTATAATAATTTAGTTTCGTTTGTAAATTTATATCTTTGCATTTCTTTATTTTCATGATTATCCTGTTAGTCGAAAGGTGGTAATTATAATTATCTTGTCAGTGAACAAGTTATATTTGACTTGTCAGTTTGGATTCCACTTTATTATTGTTACAGGTAATGTGTTCCGTTACTTTATTCCTAACCTGACATTTGTATATCAATGTTTATGTAGAGTATGAACCCAAGTGCCCTGCAGCACGCGCCCACTTACCTGCCGTCAGAAGGACTCGTTGAGGAAGTGGTCATTAAGGATGCTGTATCAGTCTCGAGTGCCGACGGGGAGTCATTTGTTCTCAGTGAAAAGGTATGTTTCAGTTTAAGTTTGGATTCATAAAAGAAAAGAAACAAAACAGTGGGACCGTATGAAAATTTATCTTAAAATAGCAGTTTGGGTGTTATATTATTCTTTATTTTTCAATTTTTCATATATTAAAATGGAAATATCATAATTATTTAGGCATGAAATGAAAGAAAATCCATCAGTTCAAATGGTTTCAGATGTGGCACTGTTTTGGCAAATATGTTTTTATTTGGTTCTGTTGACAAAAAAGAAAAGAAATTTTTTACTTCATCAGGTAGTTTCGTTACATTTATTATGTTGTGCATGATAAACTGGTTATTCTGTAAAGAAATGAGGTTTTTACCAATATTTACAGAAGGAAATGTGATTGTTACCTTAAATTGCACAAACCTCAGCCGTTTTCTGATTATCTTATTCTATATGATCATGTGTAAAGAAATTAAACGCCAAAAAATTAGTATTGTCCAGTCAATTACATAGACGGTTGTTCCATGTTTCAGGTGACACTTACGGATGAAGTAGAGATCTGGTTGTCCAAACTTCGAGATTCCGTCTGCAAGACAATACATGAAATGAACATAAATGTGATTCAAGACTGCAATAACGGGGTGCCTATAGATGAATGGGCATCTAAGGTATGTGACGAGAGCTGTAACATGTTGTTAAAGAAAGAAGATCTGGAATTTTCGAACAATTTAAATTGACTTAAAACATTTTCCCCTATATATCATGCCTGTATTATACTCACTGACCCTGAATTACCAAAATGATATCTATTTAACCATGCCAAAATATTTTCTTGAAAAGGGACTTTTATTAACTTTTTACTAAGTTACTAACGTGCCCAGGTCATACTGAAATAGGTTTTGTAACATATCAAATGAGTCACGTGATTTCACTTTTATGTTGACTTGATCTGTCGTACAGGATTATATATATATAAGAATTTGTTTCATCTTAGAAAGAGTCCGCCGAATGAAGATGTGATGGTCATAAAGCTGTATTTAATTGCTTTCAAGTTTTGGAATGTGGATGTCATCAAGTTTAGGACTCCGATTAAAATTTGCTTTTTGTTATGTTTTAGTTGATTCAAAATATCAAACAATTCAGATTTTATTTATTTATAATAATGAATGGCTTTGTATCCTATTTAAAAATAATTATATTTTTAAAACATTTATACCGTTTTTTTTCTTGTAGTACCTTTTGGTACTACCTTTAACAGTTAAACTCGACCAGTTTGACACATAGTTATGACTGGTTTATAAATCTCCTTATCCATTAAAGTATATTTATACTATGTAAATGTATTATGATGTTTTTTATTTATAAAAAATATTTATTATACAATATATTTACGAGGCATAATTTCAATATAATGCATCCATACTTAATAAAAAAGTACAAATATTTTTATTCAGCCTAATCAGGCTTATCCGTCACTTTGTATTGTTAGTGCAATATCTAAATTTAAATAAAAACATGAGAAATGCTTTTTTTTTCAAAGAAGAAAAAAAACATTGGTATGATATGTAATGTTCCTTTATTCAAAATCGTGGTACATCTATCTGAAGTGTTATTTTTTGTCTAAAAAAATCTTGTCTATTATGTTACCTAGTGTGATATAAGAACAATCAAAGTAAAATAAATAAGTTTAATAAATGTTGCTGATATATACTTCATGAATGTTCCAGTACCCAGCTCAGGTTTGTAGGATGGGTATGCTGTACCACTGGACGCGGGAATGCGATCTTGGTATCGCCGAGATCCGGTACGACAGAAAGGCCCTGCAGGGAACATTGAAGAAGTACATAAGCACCGTCTCCAAGCTGCCTACCGTCCTGGCCCGTGGTCAGTGGCGCACCCTGGAGGATCCAATGTTGCCGATTCACAAGAACAGACTGGAATGTATGATAACTGTAAGTGGAAAATGTACCATCTAGTCTCCAAATTTGAGCCAAAACACATTCAGCAGTGCTCCAGATAAGCTTTTAAGCAAATGAATATTTCATCAAATGAGTATTTTGCTCCTTAAATTTACATGCAACTAATTTAATTTTCAGAATAATATGAGTAAAAATAAACATTTTAATCAAATTGTTATGAAAAATACTGTTAACCAATTAACACTAAAATTGTGTCAGTATCCAATGCTTATTTTATCACATACTTCAAAAAAAAAGTTTCAATGCTTAAATTTCCCTGGAGTGCTGAGTATGTATTGAGCAGGTTATAAAACAATTTTCAGAATCATTACTGCATCATGCAATATGAGCTGATTAAAAGGAAAAGATACTTTTTCTTATTAACTGAAGTAAATATATGAGAACTATGGAGAAAACACGCACAGATTTTTGTATATTATGTGTAAAGAACTATCATTTAAATTGCAGTTTGCGGTGTGAACTTTCGGTCTTGCTGTTTACACTTAATTGAGAACCAATTATTGTAATATTCTTGAGAATGAACTCAACCAAGTTTGGCTAAAATCAGCCAATCAAAATTCATGTAACAATAAAAAGCCAGGCTTCCATTGGTTAGTTTTGGCTGGATTTGAGAGTTTTATAATCTTTGGGTCAGGTTGTATTCGTGATGATGCGCATTTATTGTCACAGTGTTAGCGAACCTGAATATGCTGCCATTACTTCCTGAAATGTGCCTTTTACATTGCTTTGATAGATTAAGAGATATACTGCTCAGTGATGTGAATAAATGTGGCACGGTTCATGAATTACTGTTAATTTCTTGTTTCAGCAATCCCTGTTTCTGCGCGACATGCTGGATCATTTGTGTCAACGCAAGTTACGAGAAGCGTCCGACTTCGAATGGAGAAGAAGTATCCGCTGTTACTTCCAGCCAATGGGTAGGTCCTTTAGCATATTGTTGCTGCAGTAACATGTTTTAAACGTTTTTAAATAAAATAGTGTAAAATGTCCTTTAAATATTTTTTCACAAGATGCTTTATAATCTGCTTTAAATCTGTCTCCATACATTGATTTTAAAATAAAAATATTGCCAATTATCTATGGCATATAGATTGGAAGTATTAAATATGCCAATTAATTGTGAACTGTAAAAAGTTGCTAATTTTGTTCGATGCATAAAGATTTGAAGTCAGAAAATTACCAATTACGAGACGTCAAATACATTTAAAGTAAGAAAATTGCCAAATAATTGTGCAGCATACAAATTTGAAGTAAGAAAATTGCCAATTACTTGTGAAGCATACAAATTTGAAGTAAGAAATATGCCAAGTAATTGTGATGAATACAAATTTGAAGTAAGAAAATTGCCAAATATTTGTGAGGCATATTAATTTGAAGTAAGAAATATGCCAAATAATTGGGAGGCATATTTATGTGAAGTAAGAAAATTGCCAATTACTTGTGAAGCATACAAATTTGAAGTAAAAAATATGCCAAATAACTGTGAGCCATATTAATTTGAAGTAAGAAAATTGCAAATTACTTGTGAATCATAAAGATTTAAAGTAAGAAAATTGCCAATTACTTGTGAATCATAAAGATTTGAAGTAAGAAAATTGCCAATTATTTGTGAATCATAAAGATTTGAAGTAGGAAAATTGCAAATTACTTGTGAATCATGTAAATTTGAAGTAAGAAAATTGCAAATTACTCGTGAAGTATATTTATAAATATATTGGATACTTCCATTTAATATATACATCTCAGAAGATATCTCCCACTTCTGAAATGTATCCGCAATATTTAAAAAACACAATTCATGTTAAAACGCAACTCTACACTGTTGAATTAATTGTATACATCATAGGAAACTTAAAGTTAAAGAGCAAAAGAGGTTTTTATCAAATTTACTATTAGAATGTAGGCGCTATATCTATTCAATACAGTTTATAACTATTTTGCTTAATGATTATTACCTAGATAACTATATTTTTATTAGAGATGTGGAGATATTGATTAGTTATAATTACAAAGCTAGATTTTATAGATGAAATGGCTTATCAGGAGCCATTTAGTAGGTAGATAGAGCCATTATAAAGATGGCCACGGCAATGCTTTAAGTTACTGGGATGACTATATGTATATGACTGTGTTTTCTTACAAAATTTAAACAAGGATTTTTGGTTATTCTTTGTTATTGAGTTGTTTTTCAGTTATAATATAAATATGGTTAGAGTTTAAATTAAAATAGTACATTTTGTCAGTTTGTGTGTGTAATAAAAACACAAAATTTAAAAATATTTTCAAAATGGACAAATTGGGATGGAAATCTAATGAAAAATTCAAAGCTATGAATGTGGTTATAAAAAATTAATTGATGATTTTTTTTAAATTTAAATTGATATTGAAATAAACATGTTTTGATAAAAAATTAAACAGAAAATATTAGTAGTTGTCAATGCAAATAATTTGTATTTTTATAAAGTTTTGATACCGAACGTGAGACATGGTGAAAATTTCATTCTTTTTATCCTTTTAATTCATAATATCATATTTTTGTCCCAAAATTGTTTCTTATAAATAAACATGTGTTTTATTCAATAATTATAATTAAAAAAAAATCCTTGTTTTTATTTTCATAAAAATACACGGAAAACACATTTTAGAGATAAAATTGAAAAGAAATGGTATCAATAAGGGCCAAGTAGTACTTATTATTATCATATTTAAATATTTTATTGCATTCTCGGCCAGTTGAGGAGATTTACCCGACTCAGAATAGCAGTTCTGATAGCAAAGGCGCTACACCAGAAATCAGTAAGACCCCACCACACGTGCATATACACCCTTCTAGCATTGCATACTCTATCTCTTGCAATTTGTTTAGAACAGATAAACTATTTCTCATGTGTTGTATTTAGACGTTGTTTTAGAAGGGGTTTGTTTCACAGATTATAATTTGATCAATTGTTAAAAGATTTTTTTAGAAATTCCGACCAGAGGAAACTTTTTATATGTAAATCTGTTTCATTTAGATGTTTTCAAATATTTTTTTTGTGCTTTTTATGATACAGATTAACCAGTCTTAAACCTCTCTGATGTTTGCTTTTAGAAAAATAAACATCAAAGATTATCAAGACAAGATAGTCTTTAAAATAAGATTCATAGTCTGAAAAAAGTCTAGTAAAACAGATAATCCAGTTTGCTACTTATATAATTATTACACATCTGTCACAGTATCAAATTACCTTAGTTGTCTGTATATGAGGGTCATTTTGACCCTCGATATATGATTTTGTTTTAGACTCTACAACGTTACTTATAACAAATAATTTCTAAGTACCATTTGTACTATTGTACATTTGGAAATGATTATTTTTAACAGTTGTTGTTCTCACTTTTCCAAAAAGCAGCTGTGCTGCAGATTTCTTGTTTTACGTAGAAGTGCTTAGTTCCTACCTTGTTTCAACTATGCATACAGTCATGTATTTGGCAGCAGCTTTATAATGTTCCAAGGGGACAGTGTTATATGAGTATCTAATGTTACTGGGAGAGTAATTCAAACATGCATTGTCAATGGTACATGTCCATCAGAGATCAAAAGTGTTAATTTACTAGAAAAGAACGGTCCATTGAACCAGACATTGCCAATGATGGTTTAATACTTCATTTTGACACGTTCTATTGGTAGAGCTAAGTGTAATATTACTAGAAATAGCCTATCCCAGTCCCTGATATCTCCCAAATCTGCAGGTACATTTGTATATTTACCCCCAATGGAAAAGCAGGGAATTCCATACCTGTCCCAAAATTCATAACCCTTACCAAACTGTGACATCATTCAACTTTCCCTGACACAACTTTCCAATCAAATGCTCCAATTTGCTCAAATCTCATTGCTATGTTATGGACCCAATCAGGAGAGCTGAGTCCATTCTACTGTAGACTACTGACTACATGACAGTGAACAGTCCAAACCAGCATTGCCAATGGTGTTTGACATACATGTCCTGTTGGTAGAGCTAAGTGTAATATTACTGTCATAATTCTAGATGGGTTCCAGTAAATGTGCATGATTCTGGTTGCTATTAATATAAGCTAATCAGTCAGATATGAGAATTAAAAGCTTCAGGGTGATCAAGATTTTTGACTGGGTCTAGTAAAATTACACAAGTGTTTACTTTGAACAAAAGTTGCTAAAAAGTACAAAAAGCTATATGTGTTCATTTGTGGGTGGTCAGTTCTGTAAGGCTAGTAAAATTGCATGTTTAGTTGCATGCAAAGTAAATAGTTAAAATGAGATTATTTATGTGGTGGTCAAAGCTTTTCCAAGACGATTTACAAAAAATTAAGTTAACATCAGTTGCTGAAAAAGCAAGCACATTCAAATTGATTACATGTGTATGGTCAATACTTTTAGACTGACTCTAGTAAAACAACATGTCATTATTGTATTCTGTAAACAAAAGTTGGAGAAGATTAACCACAATATAAATTTTAAGAAAATTCAGTAAAATATTCACTTTTGAGGGCTTCATGGAAGATTGAATTTATTCAAATGAGTCTTATTAATAAAAGTCTTTATTATTGTTGTTATTGTTACTCAGAAACAAATGGTAAATTACTAAAAACAAGCAATTTAAGAATGCACAAGCAGATGCACTTATTTGGTATTTTGTATTCAATTCTTGCATATTCTCAGTTTCAGTTATTTATGATATTTACAAAGTCAAAGATGGGGTTTTCTTAAAAAGTATTGCTTTTTATCAGCTGTAAGATTATGCTTTAGATTGCATCTGCTTTTGTAGTAGAGTCACTTGAACACAGATGCTGCGTATTTAGATATGCTGTAAAACCGTCATGCCATATTTTGTATTTCTAGTGCTCACCGTACTATTTCCACAGCAAAGGAGAGACGTATAGGATTTCTCTCCCTTTGCTTCTATGTTTATGCATATCAGAAGAATTAAACTATTTATAAACTTATTCACTTCTAATGAACTGTTCTTTTTAAAAGCTGTCAATTCTCATGTATTACATACAATATTTCATGTATTATATGCAGTTTACATACGTTTTATGCTTCATACACATGTACTATGTTTCATATTTACTTTCTCATATACTATGCTATATTATATTTTATTTTTTATGTTATAATATATGCTTTATTTGTTTATCTTGCTATAAACCATATATTATAAGTATGCATTATCTAACATGTCTAATGCAGCGATTTCTATAGATATATCATGTATTGAATGTTATATTTCATTTACTGTGACATTATCCATGTCTGTGGAATTAAAATGATGCTAAATATTAAAATAAACAAGCGCCAGATAACTTAGTGGGTAATTGTAGAGAGAATCATGTAAGCTAATTGTCTGCTGGGCTGTTGTTAACAACTTGTATACGCATTGATTTTCAGAACAATATCAAAATGTAGAAACTTAAATTATCGTTTGATTCAAATTTAATCTCCCCATCAGTGCATGGTGCTAAGATATTCCCCAAGTACATTATTATAAAGATTATATCACAATTAGACTGGAAATGGGTTGTGTGTATTTAGACATAGCTTTAGTAGATAGAATACATTTTCAGTGATCACTTTTCTTATTTAAACTTTCACAAGACATGCATTCATTTTGTGTTCTGAGAAACACACACCAACACCATCAGCTATTTTTTTTGATAATACATTTTAATTATGTGCATGTAAACCATATATATATAGAAAAGTTTTTTTTATTAATTTTTTTTGGTTTTGTTAATTGTCTAACACTTTAATGTGGATGTAGTTAATATTAGATCAATAACTCTGCTTTAATGAAAGGTAGATAACCTTATAAAAATAGAAAGGTAACACAAATACATGAATTGTCAAATTGAAGACAAAAAAAAACACATTGTAAATGATTATTCCAAATACAGTTATCTTGTATGTTTTTCATCTTGTTTTATCCATGTTTGCAGGTGAGGAGAGAGTTGAACCCCTCATTTGGGTCCTTGACTCATCGTACCAGTATGGAAATGAGTTTTATGGTACAAACACTGGCATTGCACTTACACCAATCACAGAGCGATGTTTCTTGACCATGTCACAAGCACTACAGAAACACCAGGGTAGCTGTGTATCGGGCCCTGTCGGAGCTGGCAAGACAGAAACAGTCAGGGTAAGAAAGGAAAATCCATGATTTTATGGTTCATAAAACTGAAAGAATATCTATTAAATTGAAAGCATATATCTATTAAATTCAAAGAATATCTATTAAACTAAAAGAATATCTATTAAATATAAAGAATATCTATTAAATTCAAAGAATATCTATTAAATATAAAGAATATCTATTAAATTCAAAGAATATCTATTAAATATAAAGAATATCTATTAAATTCAAAGAATATCTATTAAATTGAAAGCATATATCTATTAAATTCAAAGAATATCTATTAAATTCAAAGAATATCTATTAAATATAAAGAATATCTATTAGATTCAAAGAATATTTATTAACTTCAAAGAATATTTATTAAATTCAAAGAATATCTATTAAATATAAAGACTATCTATTAAATTCAAAGAATATCTATTTAATTCAAAGAACATCTATTAAATTCAAAGAATATCTATTAAATTCAAAGAATATATATTAAATTTAAAGAATAATCCAATTTTTTTGTATGTGTAGGTATCAATTTTACATTTTTAGGAATTGTTCTAAATTTCTATGAACATTAAATACGATTCACTTTATAATAATTGCTGTGTAACTATGAGATTCATATGGCAGTTAAGAATAGCCAAATTGCCAAAATTTGTGTTAAAACTATTATTCAAAATTTAATATAAGGTGAAGACTGGTCATATAGTGTTATAACTTATGTGTTATTTATTTTCAGGGTTTTGCCAACATACTGGGACAGTTCTTGGCTATTTTCCAGTGCTCAGAACAGTCGGATTACTCCAGTATGTCCAAAATTATCCAAGGATCTGGCATGGTAATTTTCAGTTTCTTCTCAATGACACACAGTATAAATACTTTCTATTGAATCTGACTTATCATGTTTTATTCATTTTTTTATGCTCCATGATATAGTTAATAGAGGGATAATTAGCTAATTAGAGAAGCTGTAAAATATGAGTGGAGTGTATGGTCCAGTAGCAGAGAATTGGACCCAGGATCAGAGTGGTCCAATGTTACTGTATCCGACACAGAATCAGAGTGGTCCAATGTTACCGTATCTGACACAGAATCAGATTATATGGTTCTACCTAGAAAGACCTAAATTTAGCATTAATTTGTCTAAGTTGCAAAAACTTGTTTCACAATCGATGTAAAATAAAAGAAAGATTTAAATTTAAATTATTTAATATTATTACAGAGAAGATAAAATTAATTTCCAGTTATCATCTTCATCACCATTATTGTGTTTTATTGACTCATATGACATTACATGTTGCATATATGCATACAGTATACATGTTGCCAGACTAAAGCTAGTATTTTCTTCCTTTCCTATTTTTGGCATCGGGTTCTCAAAGAGTATTATGCATAATTCAGTAAAATTTGCATATCTGATATATTTCATTATTAAAGTACATTATTCAGATTATGTGCCCATTTTTAAAAATTTTTTTTTATAGGATTTTGTTTTGGAGATGTTTGAATATTAAGCATCATTTTAATGCCATTGAGACAATCCTGGGACACTGGAAGGTTAACCAGTACTCGAGCACACCTATCTCCTCAAGTGGTAACTTTCTGTTCAAGTCAGTGAAAGATGACTATCAAGGAGATGCAGTGTCTTATATCAGCCATCAGGGAGATTGGGGTTGGCTAGGGATTCAAACTCATGACCCCTTGATAAATAGTCAGACATGCATTACAGGAACTAGGAAGTATAGCAGATATTAGAAAGAGATGAGAGTGAAATGAACTGACATGATTCCAACAAGATAACTTTTGATCTAATTTTTTAATATTTAAAAATACTTATACATGTACTTTAAGGATGGTTGCTGGTGTTGCTTTGATGAGGCCCAGGCTCTAGGGCCTAAAGCCATGGCAGTTATGTTGGAACATCTTGAGGCCGTGACATCAGCTCTGAAGGCCAGACAGGGATTCGCTACTTTTGGTGATGGACAGGAGGTAGGTTACACCTAATGTTAGTGCAGTTATGACCATTTTGTGTAAGGGATTGTATTAAGATCATTACAGGATCATCCCTGGGCTGAAACACCATCTCATGATCACTAACCTCGCCCCACATAGATTGTTGGGTTCAAGTCCAGTTTGGGCCAAACATTTTTTGTTCAAAAGTTTTCCAGTTAGGCCATTATAGATTAATTGCTAGATTATCATCCAAATTTTTCTTAAAAAGAGGGATGTGGGGAGTATTTTTTTATTATTAAAATTTTGGATGTTTTTTATTATGGCCTTATTTACAATAGAACACTCGGGTTATACTCAGATTTGTGGAGATGCACTGGGGAATTGTTCCTCAACCAATGAATCTTTTTGCTATTCAAGCCCCTACCATGGCCAAAATTGGTGTCCTTGAACGAAATACTTGATCCACATATGCCAAGTACTGGTTACCCAGGAAGACTATGTGCATGATGAATTGCTTAAGTTGTAAGAACTTATTTTACAATCAATATAAAATAAATAAGTTAATCAGAATGTAAAATAAATGTATCGAATGAAAATATTATACTGATATAATTGTTTCTTGTTTTATTTCAAACCTCAGATTCCAGTGAAGAAGACAGTAGCTGTTCACATGACAGTCAATCTGTCAGCATCCTCGCCCATGTTTTCAGCTTTGTCAAATGATATACGCCTCATGTTCCGCAACGTGTCCCTCGTTAAACCTGATGTCGGCATGATCATGAGGGCGAAGTGTGCCTCACTAGGCTTCAAGGCTCCTGTGGTTCTTGGTTCAAGACTCAAAGTATTGGCAGAGCTGGCCAGAGACACACTGTAAGTACTTCTATAACAAATTTCTGAAAAAATAACGAAATAGACAGGTGTATGATTTAATGATGAAAAATCAAAGATCTCCATAGGGATTCAAATTCACAATTACGATGTGTGAAGCAAACATGCTTTCATTATTGCAACAGGGGCTACCTATTACCTATATAGTTGGACAGTAGCAACTCGCACTTACATACATTTAAACCTACCTACAAACCTGACTTAAACAGCCAGACAAGGGAAAGAGCAAAATCGTCTTTTATGACAAGATGTTTCTTAATACAAGTTTTTTTTCTGAAAGCTTGGGAATGGGATATAGCAAATATGGCTGCTTAAGACAAGTGGTTGCTCAATAGAAGTGACCTCTTATACAGGTGTAACTGTATTTATATAATTTCCAGGCCAATGCCTATGATGTATCTCCATCCTTACTATAAGATATTTGGTATACTCAGTTCGAGGGGATTATGTGGGATATGGAGGTACATTCAAACCTGTATAAGTAGTCACCTCTATTAAGCAACCACTTGTCTTAAGCAGTCACATTATTTCTCATTTATATGCTTTCACCGTGAACTAAACTGCATTAAACAACCTGTTTTAAAAAGTCACTATGCCACTTTTGCTCTTTCCCTTGACTGGCTGCTTAAGACAGGTTTGACTGTGTACCTGATTTCAAAATCAAATCAAATTCAGATGAAGTTGAGTCTCATGAAGGTGTTCAACAGTGGATTTCAAATAAACAATTAAGTTAAATGAATATATGCTCACATAAAGGTTGTCATCAAAGACTTACAAATTCAAATCCAAATTAAATGCTATGAAGATTACTCAACGTCTCACACACCAATTAATTTTGTACTGTTCTACATATAGAGACATGCACTTCTGGAACACTGGATACATTACCAATGGTTCTAAAAGAGCCTTATTCCCATAGATAGTCCTCTGTTGGTCCAAATATGCAGAAAAAAACATGGGGTTGACCAGGTTGCTTTTTCACAATTTCGATGGTTTGATGGCACCCCATCATTTTTGACAATTCTGCCCATTTGTTGCAGTGTATCACTACGCATCTTTAAACTGTTATAGCATCATCAAGCAGTTCCCAGGGTCACCCAAACTTTGCAGAAATCATGAAAATGTTCCAATGTTCCCATATGCACAAAGAAATATGACATTTTATGCATTTTTAAAAAAAAAATTACCCAACCGCTTTACACAGCTCTAATTTCTTGGGCGTAATAATCTTGCTACCGTCATGCAAGGGAGGTAATTGTTCAGTGAGACCTCAATCTATAAAGGTGTTAAACAAAATACTTGTATTTTCAGACCACCACATGTACAGCATCACTTCAGCATCGAATCTCTGGGCGGTGTGCTGCGACGTGCCATGCAGAAGCGGAAATATATCCGAGATGAGAAAACGCAGGATAAGATGGACCTGCGTGTGAAAGAGGAGACATCAAGATCCAACAGCCAAGCTTCTGATGCACCCAGCAGACCTATCCTACCACAACAGAGCTCAACAGGTATGTGTAGTTTTGTAAAAACAAACCAAAAATATGTAGTCTTGCTTAAAGGATTACTCAAAGATGCGGATATTCTGACTTAATATTTTTTTCTTTTTTTATTAGAACTGGGGTTTTGCTTGAGTTCCTATAAAAACAGTGGAACCAAGGGTTATATTTTTCTTATTTGATCTGTTGAACTGTTTTCTTTTTCTTTTTTAAACAGACAAAATATATAATAAAATGACTCTTTGGAAGCACAAAATGCAATCAAGAAAAGAAAATAACACCCTAAGCACCAGCTGAATCCGTTATTTTATTTTCAAGAAATATTAAATGGGCTTCATGATTAAAAAAAATCAGGCTTCTGTTTCAGCAACATATTTAAGTATATACTTAATTGAATACTTAAAATTTTCAATCTAAGAAAAGCATCCAAGTGATCTTGATTTCAAACTGGCTCTGGCAAAAGTGCATATGGTTTCATTGATATTGATGATATAATGGATAACCAGTCAAGATTAAGTTAAGATCAGAATTTAAGTAAAACTTAAGTAAATGTTGGTGAAACTGATATAAGAAAAAATAATGACACTGATATGTTGATTTGCCACCCACAGTGAATAATGACACTTCAGACTATTCACTAAAGTTGAGAGATTGAATTGATAATCTTGTACAAGATTTCTAGAAATTATATTGTATGACTATAACAGAGTCAGTCAACTACTTACTGCTTAATAATTAATTTTGAGGATTTCAAGGATTTTGAAAATGTAAATGGAAGTAATTTCTTGCCACTTTACCAAACTTGCAGACTGATGATATTTCATATTACAGTTGCCCCCGGTGGATTGAAGATCAGTACAGGTCACAGAAAGGCTGGTACACCCAATCCCATGACAGTTGCTGGTAAAGTGGAACACGCCCTTGTTGCTATGACTATTGACGAGATGATGGGACCGAGACTGACTGCCGAGGTTAGTGGGAGGATGTTTCACATTTCCCTCCCCTGATTTTCTTGGAATGCATATCTTTTCTTCACAATAATAATTAAGAACTTTAAAATGATTTGAAGCTCCATGATATTCAGATCAATTCAAAATGGAGATACAAAATAAGAAAAAAAAGTGACACAGCCAATTTGTCCAACTTTGAAGGTAAATATTGCCAAGCTGTAATGTTGATAATTTTTCTCTTCAATTCCTGTCGATTTTTACATTATGACTTAAAACTTGGCACAGCCAGCGCCTTACATTTCTTTTTCTGTTAACAGAATATGCAGATATTCAAGAACATTTTGAAGGACACTTTTGCTGGACTGCCTGATCCGCCACCCATTATTGGTGCAATATCTGCAAGAGCCCGTGGTTTTGACATTGAGACGGCTCTTGAATCGAAGGCGAAAGAAAAGGGAATGATACCTCATAAACCATGGCTGGCCAAGTGTAATCAACTGTATAACCTCTCCAGTGTACATCATGGTATGTTTACTATACTGCTCCTTGCATATGAATTGAAATAAACAGGGCCATAGTGCAGTGGATAGTGTTGGCCACTCACACTACAAGTTGGCGGGGTGGAGGGGCCGAGATCGACTCTTTTTATCTTCTCATAAATGACACGCAGTTGTGGTTCTACCCAAAAACGTTCATAATTATATGCTCTGAGCTTACCTCAAAATTGAGCAAAATAAATTAGTGTAAACTAGAGTTACGAATGTTAGAAATCTTTCCAAACCAGTCAATATCAAGCTAAACAGCATTTTCCAAACCAGTCAATATCAAGCAAAACAGCATTTTCTTTGCATTGTTCTAACCATTTTGTCTTGATAGTTCACATTGCCACAAAACCCTTCCTCACGTCATGATTGTTAATGATTAGCAAATTGAAGCTGACCTTTAATCTGTCAAAACATTCTGCATCCAATTGGCTTTGAACGGTTCTACGTGTTAACCAGTAATTTGAAGCAGTTTCCAGTGACTATGATATATATATTACATGCACATTCAAATTATTTCAGCAGATCTGAATCGGCCAGTTCCTTGTTAGTATAGGTTAAAGCAAACAGCTCTACAGTGACAGGTGATGTGCACCATGTACCAATTCCTTTTGATAATGGCATTGTTTTGATCTACATGTAATATTAGTTGGATATTCTATAATTTGTTATGAAAGGCGTAGTATAAATTTAAAATACTTTTTTTCTTTCCCTACACTTTTTTAAAGCAAAGTAACTTTATTTATCTTCTTTTAACAGGTATGATAGTGGCTGGTCCGCCAGGTAGTGGAAAGAGTACCTGCATACAGACATTGATAGAGGCTCTGTCTATGGCACCTAGGGGAATGTCACGGGGCTCTGCAGGGAGCAAGACAACCACATCATCTGAAAAGATGCACAAGTTGATCCGTATAAACCCTCTAGTAGTGGACGAGTCTGACCTGATGTTTGGCCACCTCACTCAGAACAATGACTGGGTTGATGGAATATTTACAAATGCTTGCAGGAAGGCAAACAGGGTATGCACTTAATTACGTACAAACTACATCCGTTATTGTTTTTTTAGAGTTGACCAATGATACGACTGTACAGTAAAAAGGTCAGAATTTGTTAACACTCAATCCAAATTTAGTGTGTTTTATCTCTACCCAATAAACGTTATGTGAAAAAGTTCATAATTTGTGATCGGACATGTTCATCTTGAGTTTTTCAACAGTATGAAAAGTTCGCAATAATAACATGACATGTTTCAGAATACATTCAAACTTGTCTTAAGCAGCCACTCAAGGGATGGAGCAAAAATGATCTCTTAAGGTAGGTTGATAAAAAATTACAAAATGGTAAAATGAAAATGTGGCTGTTTAAGACAAGTGATTACTTCATAAAGATGACTTCTAATACAGATCTGATTGTGTATGTTTAAAAGGAGTTTAAGCAATTTAAACCAGATTTTTCATATCGAAATGAATGTATTCTTTAAGATTTAAGAAGTTGTTGAATTACTATTAGGAATCAATCTGACATTGTAAGTGCATATAACCTGGCTTCTGTTTCACCAACATTTTCTTTTGTTTTACTGAAATACTTATAAACTTAAGTGAGTTTTAACTGGTTATTTCTTGATTATTTAATGAATATCAATAAAATCATTATGCAATTGTACAGGAACCAGTCTAAAATCATGATCACTTGAAAGTTTTTCTTAGATTCAAGTATGTACTTATATATGTTGTTGAAATGTTAGCCTGGTCTGGTATTTGAGACACATACCTCATGTATTAATGGTATCTATTTTCTATCTCAGAACTTGAGCAAGACTTGGCTCTGCTTAGATGGTCCTCTAAATACAGGCTGGGCAGACAATTTCAACAGTGTTCTAAATGGAGATAAGGTAAGCAAATCATAGGCTGAAACACACACAGGGCAATAGTGCAGTAGTAAGTGTTGTCTGTTCTCGCTAAAGGTTGCAGGTTTGATCTCCAGCTCAACCCGATGACTTACCAAAAAATAAAAAACACTCAGTACTGGTTCTAACCAGGAAGCAGACTTCAGAGCAGTCTATAAGCTTTGAGTTTTATTTGCAATCAAGCAAAATTAAATTAATATTTATAAACCAAAATAAATTGGTATAAACAAAAATACATTTGTATAAACTAACACAAGCTCTATCAGTCCAATGTTTTAATGTTTATTTTGAAATTTTATGATAGTTATGTAACCGAAGATTTAAAATACTGATAGGACACTTAAAACTGTTCATGTTCCATCTGTTAGGAAGGATCTTAATTGAAGTGATATGTAAGCTACAGGCATCGTATTTTATATATTAATTAATCTATGGAGCATATGAACTAGTGATAGAACATCCAATCCAAGATCTGATGTTATTGGTTCGATCCTCTGCCATGGCTATATGCGGTAACACTTAATCCACATATGCTTAGCTCTGGTTCTACCCAGAAAGACTTTGAGTATGATTTGAGCAAAGTTTTGACAATCAATGTTAAATAGATTAAATCATTTAAAGATGCCATAGTGAATTATTTATATTTGCATAGTTTTATACAACAATAGGCATATTCATTTACAACTGGTCATTTATATTTTATTTTAACTTTATTTCAGGTGCTGCATTTACGCAATGGTGACAAATTATTCCTCTCAGATAATATCAACATAATTTTTGAGACAGACAGTTTGATAGATGCCTCCCCGTGTACGGTGGCCAGATGTGTAAGTTATTTGACTTTAGATATGTCTCCGGTTGAATGGTCTGCTGTGTTACAATGAAAATCTTTTCCTCTCACTGCAAAGGTCAAACATTGAAAAGATTGAAGTCTTTAACTCTGCCAAAGATAGTTTGGACACTCAGGGAAAAAACATATTGCCTGTGTTGAAAGTACATGAAATTTTAAGTCTCAATGTAAAGAGTGCATTGATTACAGTATAAAAGTGTTTCAAGTGTCATAGAAAAAAATCCTACATTGAAAATTTCTGTTACAGGGAATCCTGTACATTGACAAGGATGTTGTGGGTTGGAAGCCTATTGCCAAGGCATGGCTGGAGAGTAGGACCCCGCAGGAAATACATGTAAGTCAGCTTCAATTCTGTAGCATTCATGTGCACATTTATTATCAATTTATCTTGTACTAAAATCAGATTATTGAAACCATGTTATATCCAAAACAAAGTTATAAGTTCATTATATATGCAGCAAATATATCATAATTTTTTTTCTTACTCTTCTAAATGCATTGTATTAAGTACTTTAAACTTCCTGCATTGAATAAAGCTCAATATAAATGTACGAACAATTATTTGAATAAAAAAAACACAATTTTACAGCCAGAAGTGCTATGCTATTTTCACTATCCCTATGATTATGTCATAATAAGTGAGTTTTCACATACGGCCAGTCAGTTATTTGATTGGTTTTCTCACTGGCAGATCGTAATTTGATTGGCTAACTCACAGACATACAGTACTTTGATTGGTTAACTCACAGATAGACAGCAATTTGATTAGTTCTCTCACAGACAGACAGCAATTTGATTGGCTCTTTCACAAGACAGATTGCAATTTGAATGTCTCTCTCTCTCTCTCATGAATAGCCAATCTGTAATGCTAGACTTCAACTTGACAATGTAAACATAAAAGAATGTAAATCAAAAACAAAAGAAAACATAAGTAAGATTGGTTGACATTGTTTTTGTGTTTTTCTGTTAATGTTCACCCATATATCTGTTTGTTCATATACATGCTCATTGATAGGTATATTTATTTACATTCATTACTATCCTTCATGTAGGAACAGGTAAGTTTTGTGTTAGCTTTCATCTGAACGTAGAAACATTGTAACACAATCCAGCCAAAGCCAACTGAATGGTAGTAAAACAGTGATATGTTTTTTTTTTCATATTTATGTATATTCATCACATGTTCCTAGCTTATACCTCCTTGTAATAAAATTATATAATTATTGTAATTTTTGTTCATGTCATGTTCTGAATTACCTCCCTTTGAATAGTTTCCCCATGCATGTAAATTCATCATGTTTTTTATTACCTCCATTTGGTAAAGAGTTACAATTATTATCCTGAGTTGTGATCTGTATCCATGTTAGTTTTTTTTACACATCTTGAAAAGTTCTACATTAATATCAAGACTCCTGACCTGTATGGGAAGAAAAATATATTCCCTTTAATAAAGTTATATAATTATCAAAGATACAGTATTTGTCCTTGTCATCTTAATAACCTCCCTTGGGTAAAATGTATCACAGCACAAGTATGGAATGTGTTAGTAATGCTATCATATATTCAAAGCACCTATCTGAACAATTTAATGCACAGTGGTTGCGTTGTAACTTTCTTCTTGTATATGCATGGGATAAGGATATCTATTGATAGTCAGGCAAAAATAAACATGATCACCCATAAATTTCCATGCACAAATGTGACGTCACATGTTGTTTATTATAAACAAACAAAATTGATATTATAACAAAATATATACTTAATTGTTTTACAAGATCTTTACATAAGATCCGTCATTGATAGAGGTTTACATATAGTAAAAATTGTTTCATCTTATAAGAAAGAGTCCAAATGACATCAAGCAGTAGTTAAGTGCTGTCTATTTTTAGAATGTTGATTTCATTTCAAGTTAAATATTGATTGTCATGTTATGGTAAATTTGACATACAAACCCTTCAGATTTTATTTATTTATGAAAATGAGACGCTTTTTAGCCATGTTTAAAGATATTTTTTATTTTTTAAGACATTTATTGCATTTTTTTCCTGATATATTCCCTTTAAGTAAAATTTAAGAAAATGTTGATGAAAAAAAGCCTGATTATAATAAATTATTGTATATATTTATTCATTTTTTGTTTGTTTCTTTCACTATACAAGAAACGTGAGGTAATGGACTGCTGGGTGCTTGTTATTTATCGGTTTTGATTTTGTAGATATTGATTAATCATTGTTTATCTGTTGTTTGTGTAGTTGATTTGTTTTGTTGTTTGTGTTGTGTTTTTTCTTGTCAGCTTCGCAACTCATGGAGAGAGGGTGATGCCACTAATAATGCAGTGATTGTTTTTATTCTAAAAGGAAAATTTAGCCGTGAGGTTGGCAACAGATGAGTTTTAATATTTCCAGCAGACATGTATTTATAATGTAGCTAATTGAATTTATATGTATTTGTTTATTTTTTATCTTTTTTTCATCATTTAGAAAGTTATATTAAACTTTCTGTTAACATGAATTTTAGTGAGGAAAAACAACAGTATTAATTTTAGTCTTTAGTTATTCTAGTTTCAATGAATGATAATTTTGCACTGAAGATCAATATTTAAGTTTCGGTGAACAAAAAAATTGCGCCAAAGTTTAACAGTGTTGAAACAGCTTTATACATTGGGAGATACCATTCAGATATTGGGGAAACATGTAGTTAATTAAATGTTGAAAAAACACATAGGTTAGTTTAAACTTGTTTGTTTTCATTTTGGTTGTTCTTACAACTTCACAGTATCACGCTTGAAGTATTCCTGGGTAGAACCACTACTAAGCATATGCAGAAAATGTGTCTTATTTAAGGACATCACTCATTATAGCCATGGTGGGGATCGAACCCACAACCCTCTGATTATGGGTTTGATGAAAAAAACACCTTTAAACTACCAAGAAATAATGTATTTAAAAATGATTTTGAGAAATGCATCAAATACTGGGAAACTTTCTTCAAATGTTGAAACAATTGATGCAAGTGGACCTGCATTGATAATATCTCACTTTATTGGATGTAAGGAGCAGTTTTTCTTTAAAATAATTTTTCCATCACAAATTGCCAGCCAGGTTAGCTCAGTCCATAGTACATCTGACTACAAATCCAGGGGTCCTGAGTTTGAATCCCTGGCCAGCCACAGTCTCTGTGATGATTGATATATAACATTGCATCACATTGTTATTCATTTCTCACTGCTGATTCATGTGGGAAAAATTAACAGTTACTTGCAGAGATGAGTATGCAAGTACTGATTAACATTCCAGGATCTTAGGAAAGAGTGTTTAGGTTACAACTGATCGCCTGTGAGCCCTCGATGGCAAAAAATGTTAGTAAATATTCAAATTGATAGATTTCATTATAATAAATATTTTACAATACTATGGCCATTTTCAGAGCACAAGAGTCAGTCAGAGGGGAAAACCAATGGATGAAAACAAAGTACATGTTTGAAGTTATTTTATTTAATTAGTGTATTAGTTGGTTTTATTATTGGTTGGCTCTTAGATTCATAGTTGAGAAATTTTGTTCTGTTCATTTTTAGCTTAATTTATGTGATACATGAATGGTACACTCAACTTACAAGACTGTTGTCTGAAATTGAATATTTATTCTTAAGGCAGTATGTTGGAGTGTTTTGGGGTTTTTTTTCAAAATTTTAGAATTGACAAAAAACATTTCTTTCCATATACATGTATAATTATGCTTTGATAATTCTCTCTGAGCCTGTATCACTTGTTAAAACATGCCAAAATAATATATATTATTGAAAATGATTTCCTTACTTCGCCTAGTACCCAGACAGGTTTGACTAAAATAATATGTGAGGTTAAAATAGCAATGTATTTTGGGAAATATCATAATAATGAGACGCAAGACTTCAATTTGATTTATCTGAGGTTTATCTTAGAAAAAGGTTAAGGGTGTCAAGCAATGCATGTGTGATATTTATTCTTAGAATTCTGTTTCAATGTCACCATCATTTTTTTTTCACATTTTGGCAGCATAGGTACAGACTTCTGAAATAATTCTATCACCCATAATCCATATTTGTGTGACTGATCTATGCCCAGGTACAAAGGGTAACATTTATTCAAATTTGATGTTTGTGAATAAGATTTTTAAAAAAAAAAGTTGAAAGAATTATTATATAGAAAGGATTAATTCTACAACAAAAATGATCTGAAATCACTAATTGTTACCACTTTGAAATAACAAGTTGTCAAAGCTGCGTCCTATATGTCATAATCAAGGTCAAGGTCATCACTTCAGTTGTTAAAAGTTAAAGTGATGAATATCGGGCTGAGTTTAGTGGAAAATATTCAACTATTGCAATAAGCTAATGTTTGTTTGCTTGAACAATGTGTATGCCACAGACATTTGCTCATTTAGCAATTTTTTTTAAGAGAATACAGTTTGCTTTTGATTAATATAGTGATTTTTGGTAAACTTGAAATGAAAAGACATGTTGGTTTAACTGTTGAGCATAAGCAGTTATAAATACTGTTTACTGTTCACTCCATATACCTCCAAACCATTGTTCCCCTCTCACCTAAAATGATTTGAAGTTAGGGGCCTGTATCTCTAATGTACGTAAGTTTATGAACTTCTTGGTGTAAAATTTGAAGTTGTGAAAAAAAGTCTTGAAATTCATTTAGGACTTCATGACATCATTTTACAAAGTATTTCTAGCCTTGTAAATAAATTTTTATAAATTTGAAAAAGAATACTAGCTGCACAATAAATGAAACGTTCCTAAAGATGTCACGATTTGTTCATACAAAAATCTTAAGACATACGAAGGTTAATAGTAAAAACTGCCCTTTGTCTTAAAATACAATTAAATTACATGACAATTGTACATTTCAAATCTGGTTTAAACATTTAGAAGTTGGCTCATTGTCTCAATAAAGGAAATGTGTTTTATGGCATTTTACATATATTTTGTAAATATTTAAAAAGATTTCTCTGGCTCTGGGTCTTATGAAACCTATCTTTAGATAAAAAATATTCTACGATGATACTCACAACAGATTTTTATCTCATAGTTCTAAAATTGAAATATCCAACTTTGTGTATGATTTAAACAGATATTAAGAAAAAGAATGATAATTTTATATCAGTTAGATTTGATTGTTTGTTTCTTTTAGTGATACTAATATAGACTTCTTACGAGTGATGGATGGCTAGTTAGTAAATGTTTTTTATTATTTTTAATTATACAATGATATTTGCAGGATTCCATTAAAAATATTTTTTAGGCCAAAATAAATTAATTCCTAGAAATTTCATCCATTTAGTTTGTTTCAATATTGGTGGGTGTGGGGTGGGGGGTGCAATTTTATTTTTTATTTTTCAGCTATTAAAACAGAAGTGTCAAATGAGGCATGAAATCGAGAAAAAAAATCTTTATAATAGGCAAAAGGTTTAAATCCCGGTGCTGTTTTGGCAAATAAATTAAAGACGATAAAATATGTCGGGGATTGGTAAAAAAATTAGGGCAGACAAAGATGAAAATCTAGGAATTCATTTATTATGGCATAAAATAATTGGTGACTCTTGTTTGGTTCATAAATCTATATCTATCCACATGTCACATTACTTGCAAGAAAATTATGTTTGGTAATGTTTTGTTTCAAGTACATGTATATTGCTGTAGAAAATATAATTTGTTTCTTTAAAATTTTGTTGGTAAACAGGTTGTCTGATAAGCATTTTACTTCTGTTTCAATCATTTATTGTTATGGTATGTATGATTGTATGTATGCTATATTTGAATAACAAATTGTTTAAAGTTTAAACCAAATATTGGGAAGGGAATGCATTATGCACATCAAGTGGTGAGCTCAATAACACATAAAGCACGCCAATTGAGATTTTACCTTTTTTTTACTTTTACAGAGAAAAAAAAACTACTGTATATTATAAAAAATGTAGAATTACTAGATAAAAAGGATATCATGTTAGTGCATATTTAGATAGAGTGTCTCAATGTTTATCTCAAGCATACCTGATAAACTTTATCATGTTATCTGATTTATCAACTGGGCTGCATTCCCCTTGTCAATTTTTTATGCACCGCTTTGTCTGATTCCTTAAAATTATCATATACTGCATGCTAATTTATTGTTGAGCCATTGTCCAGAAAAAAAGTTAGCTAAATTGCTAGCAAACGTTTAAACGAACTGAACAAAGCACTGAAGGAGAGCTTTACTTTTCTGGTCAAACTTTTAAATACCATGATTATTATTTAAGTTAAAATCAACCTGTATTAAGCAGCCAGCTGCCTCAATAGGTCATTTTTGCCTTTTCTCTGGAGTGGCTGCTTAAGACGGGTTTGACCATTTTTAGGTAGTTTGTTTTATTTTCATCTTTATGGATTGTTTCTTGTGTTTAAAATTATGTTAAATTATTCCTAACTTTCCCTGTTGTTTTTATTTGTGGATATAGTTTACTTTGCCGAGTGAAACACTAGATTCTGAGGAGGATATGATTCGAGAAAGAACTGTCGAGGGGGTAAAGTCATAGCACAGCACGTTTGTGTGGCAGTCATATATGCATTTATATTGTGTTACCGCGATTTCTCTGTTCTTTTGTTAGTTACTTCCAATCGTATGGTCATCTGTAACATACTAAAAAAGAAAAAAAAATATTCATTGCAAAAATTTGAATATTGATAAGAGTGAAAAAAGAAAAGAATCTTCAAAGCCTTTGATGTTGGAGCTCAGGTCAATGATGACATTTTTTAACAATTTTTGGACAATATAATTAACAGAAATGTAGGGGAAAAAATTGTTTAGAAAGTATGTGGTGTGGTATTTGCTGTTGGTATATTTCTTTCTACAATTTCAAATTTTTCAGAGAATTTTGACTAAACTTTGAAAAATATTTTTTTATGAAATCATTGCTGTGTTTAAAAAATCATTGAAATATGGAATGCTGTTTGAAATTATTGATCTTAAAGTTGCCAAAGCTTTCTTATGACCTTACTGAAATATGCCATAAGTTAAAAGTTTATCAAAACTGACACCTATTAATTGATCATCTGTTAGTCCTTGATGGCATAAAGATGAAGCTAAGTATTCAATCGATCAATCAATCATACTGTTTTCAATTTACTCAAAACTGGAATTCCCCGTGGAACAGTTTACACACATACTGCTTTCAGTTTACTCTAAACTGGAATTACTCATAATTTGAAGAATTTACTCGTAATTAGAAGAATTTACTCATAACTAGAAGAATTTACTCATAATTAGAACTTACTCATAATTAGAACTTATTACATACGTGTTTGTATTTAGATACATTGTTTGCTTGATTACTTAACATATACAAGATGATCATGTGCCTGAAACTAACCAATGAAAAGCATTAAAAGTTATTGCAATGCAATTATATTATGTTATGTGGAAGGGGTTGCACTATTATTCCATTTCAACTTGTTTAGTTCATCAACCATAACTAGTCTGCCTTGGGCACTGTGTCTGCAATTCAATTAATATCTCTCGGGAGCTGAGGTTGCGATTTTGAGCTTTAATAATTTTTCGCAAGAAAATTTGCAAGCGACTTATTGGAGGCAACATGGTTGCTCCTTGTAAATTTTATGACCAGATACAAGCATTTATAGCCGGGTCCAGTTAGCTCAGTCGGTAGCACATCTGACCATCAATCCAGGGATCACAAGTTTGAATCCCCGCCTGGCCACACTCTTTGTGATGATTGATATACAACATTGTGTCTCCTTCTATCCTTCATCTCTAACTATTGATTAAAGTAAGTAAGATATCAGTTACTTGCAGAGATGGATTGTACACCGCTCGAGTAATGGTTAGCCTTACATGATCCCAGGAAAGAGTGGTTAAGTCAATTGATCATCTGTTAGCCCTTGTTAGCATAAAAATGATGCTATATTCAATCAATCAATCAATCAATCAATCAATCAATCGATCATTAAAGTCTTCCTCCGTCCCTAGAACTGGTTATCTTAAATATACTACCTCATTCATCTGTAATGTGTAAAATAAAATCTTTTTCAAATTTAATAAACTGATTTTTTTTACCCTTTTTTTTCTCAAAAAGTTATAACCAAAGTCTTGGCAGTGACAAATGACATATTTGAAGTATTTTGTAAAATATATACTAGTAGATGTCTAGTTATTTTTTGTATTTATGAAGTAGAATCTAGTAGACATTATCATTTTTAATTTATGTGTTTTGTGCTTGTGAGAAATGCAGCAGCTAGAAATGATTATGCGGGGCGGTTTTTTAGTGGATAGAGTGTTGTATGCTCACGCTAGAGGTTGCGGGTTTGATCCCCAGCTCAACCCAATGCCTATCAAAAAACAAAAAAGCACTGAGTACTGGTTCTACCCAGGAAGCGGACTTGGGAACCATTCATAACAAGCTTTGAGCGGTCTTCGCCAAGTCTTTAGTGAAAATACTTAATTGTTATATTTTTGTACTAAAATGCATGTAATATTTTTTTTATTTTAAGTCTTAGTATATATAGAACATATGTACAGTAGTTGACCATTTTTTGGATTTCAGGTATTTTCATGTGATTTGTTTTGTGTGTGGTTTTTTGGTTGACTTGCATAAAATCAATGTATTTTTCTAGATATGAAAGTTTGATATTATGGCTGTGGTTTATGATAGATTTGCTAGACCTGGCTAAGACTCTAATCCAGATTTTATACTGGATTAGCTTTATATGAATTTTACTGTTTTTTACTTACCGGTACACTTATATTTGTTAATTATACTCAATTCTACTTTCAGCTGCATTTTTATTTTGAATGTGCTAATTATGATATACAGTCGAACCTGTGTTTAAGTGATCACCTTTATTAAGCAACCACTTGTCTTAACAGACACATTTTCTGTTGTTGTTTTTAATAATGTTAGTTTTAATTGACCTGTGTCAAGCAGCCACCTGCTTCAAGTGGTCATGTCTGCTTTTTTCTTTGAGTGGCTGCTTAACCCTTTACTCCATAGATACGCATTTTTCCCGCACCAATCATAGAATTCCTATGAAAACAGTGCAGGAAGAGTTCAGATTGCTCGTGACGAGCAATCTGAACACTTCCTGCACTGTTTTCCACTCTGTCAGTTAATATAAACATAATTCATCCAATAATTCAAAAGCCTTCTATATTAGGTGTCTAAAAGCATCTATATTAGAGGTGTCCAAAGGCGTCTATATGAAGTAAAGGGTTAAGACAGGTTTAATTAGTAGATTAATTTTTGTAAAGTCATGAAAACATACATGTTACATTAGGATTAAAGTAATTGTTTAATTTGTCTCATCATCACTTGCAGTGGCTGACAAAATCTTGGTTTATTTTTTGCCGCAAAATGACAACTTCCCGTAAGTGCATTGCCAAATATCACTAATTTATGTCATTAAAATAATTATGTTTACTTTTTTTATAGGTTTTACAAAGGGCCTTCCAGAAGACGCTAGACCCTGTCATCAACTTTGTCGTAAATGATGCCAAGTAAGTCATAACGTTTAAGAAATTGCGATTATTTACAAAATATTTATTAAACATTAGACTGAATAAATGTTGTAACTAGTCTTGTCAATCTAGAAAATAAAGGAATCCGAGTATTTGTCTGTTTTATGATATATTTGACTATTTTTTATAACAAAGTTATTTACAGAAAATAAAACTACCAGTAAAAACTCAGTTACAGTCATACCTGTGTAAGCATTCAACTCTATTAAGCAGCCACTTGTCTTAAGCAGCTTTGTTTGCTATTTCTGATTTCTATGCTTTCAAATCAAATTAATCTATATCAGTGTGTCTTAAAAGGCCATTTTTGCTCCTTCCCTTGACTGGCTGCTTAAGACAGGTTTGACTGTAAATTCTAATACTTCAAATGAAATACTATAGTGTTAAAATTGAAAGCTTGTTAACTACCTTTAAATATAATGTTATATAATCATGTACGACATCCTATTTCAGACCAAGATTAAAGTTGTCAGAGGTTGGTATGTTCAAGACATGTCTTGGATTGCTGGCCGCCATGTTGGCAGACAACATAGAGATTGGTGGAGAGCTGCACATAGAGAGATTGTACCTGTTTTGTCTTATCTGGACCTTTGGTGGACTTCTTGATGCTACTGACCGCAAGGGATTCAGTGATCTCCTGAAGACACTGTCAACAGCGTAAGTTTACCATCTGTATACTTCCTTTTCTTGATTTAAGAGAACTTTTCTAAACATCGTAGATTTGTAATGAATGTTAAGTGTTAGTTTTATGCCATCTATGGCTATTAATTTTAGAGAAATATTTGAATAATTATGTGTTGGTTGAAACTTGCAATTTTAAGGGGAAAATAAAGTTCTCGCTCATTAAAAGTGTTTTACAGTATTTTCTGGTTTGTTCATCTGTGCTGATGACCTGCATTATATCCCAGGTTGCCAGATGACGACCGTGACATTTGTGTCTTTGACTACTACGTGGACGAGTCCGGTGAGTGGGACCCATGGATATCCCGTGTCCCTGAAGCAGTGTATGGAGACAACCAGAACATGTTGGGCGAGGTGTTCGTGGATACCATAGATACGATACGGACACGAATCTTGATGGACTTTGCGTCTGCTTCTGGGCAGAATGTGTTACTGGTGGGACCACCTGGATCAGGAAAAACAACTCTCATAGATGAGTTTATGGACTTTCAGGGTGTGTAGAGAGATGGTTAGGTCCTTATAAATTAATTGCTAGATTATCAACTAAATTTTTCTTAAACAGGGGGAGAGTGAGAGGATTTTTATGCCCAGCCATTTTCAATAGTAACACCACTGTCCGTATGTAATGAACAGATTTAAACCAAATTTGTTTTGTGACTTCACATTCAGTTAATACAGGTCAAGTTCATATTTCGTTCCGGTCTGATGATTTTTTATGGAGTTATGCCCCTTTTTGGATAAAGTCAAGAAATTGGTTTCTGTTCGATATCTCTTGAAGGATTGGATGGATTTGATTCATATTTGGTAGAAAGATGTATGGTGATAAACAACAGTTCAAGTTCATTTTCCGTAGAAAGCCCTGCATATTAATTAGGTTTTCTGGGCTCTGATTGGCTGATAGTTTCCGACCGCTAAAATCTTTATTTATGGACCGATTTTGACAAAAATATATATTTGGCTTTATATCAACAAGACCGAGGTCAAGTTCGACAATGGATAGAATTGGCACATATTAATAAGTTGAGCTGGACTTTTATTGGCTGGCGGTTTCCAACCTCTAAAATCTTTATTGATGGACCGATTTTGATGAAACTTGATATTTGGCTTTATTGATATCTACAATGTAGTTACAAAGTGGGGGCATCTGTGTCCCATGGGCGCATTTCTAGTTTTTTAATAAAAATGATCAGGGTGGCATGAAAACTAGGGGGTGGGCAGTGATGATAATCAAGCAATTACTTTATTATGGACTTATTATGTCATTAAGGTGATAATATTATAATCATTAATAATTTATGCAAATATTGTCACTGTTATGGAGACTGCATGGTAAGGTGCATAGTTTGTTTTGTCAGAAACTAAATTGGGCCAACCACTTATTATTACAGGTGAAATATGCTCTTTAGAAAATATACATGAAGGTTTCAATTGAAATAGTGGTTATAAGTGAATCCCATTATAATCTGTTAAAACATGTATTTTTTATTTGATGAAGAATGAAATAATAATATGGTATTGAATTCTTAAAGTTTTAACAGAGATTTAGTGTCATCATAAAACATGAAAAACATTAAAACATGAATTTCTGTTTTATAAAAAATTAAAGTAGAGTCAAACCTGTGACAGCAGTCACCTCTATAAAACAGCCTCTTGTCTTAAGGGGCCACATTTGCTATTTCCATTTTTTATGTTTTCAGAGCAAATTAACCTGTATTAAGCAATAACCTGTCTTAAAAGGCCATTTATTTTTGCTCTTTCCCTTGACTGGCTGCTTAAGACAGGTTTGACCATAAATGATTAAGTAATACCTAAAAGTGTGCAAATAACTATTTAAACTGCACCAGAAGTAAAACATCAATATTTGTCCTAATTGACAGATGCGAGCGAGTGTATATGTAAACGTCTCGTGTTCTCCGGGGCTTCCACGGCAAAACAGCTACAGCAGTTTATTGAAGCCAATATCTACCACAGACAGGGCTTTGTATACGGGGCCAAGGAGAGCAAAAAACTGAAGGTGTTTATTGATGATGTTAACTTGCCTGTCCCAGACAAGTATGGGGTACAGAGGTGTAACCAGGTGAGTGTGGCGTGTAGTTGTATATATAATGACTGTATTTAGGCTATTAGCATGACATGATAAGGTAGTACTTAAAGAACTGTTTATTTGACGTGCTCCTCACTGGCCACTCAAATTGCATCTACCCTAACTTTTTTATTGACTTTCAAAAAGTTTTGGGTTTCTTTTATGATTTTTTTTACCATTTTTTTTTTTCAAAATGATATTAAAAATTCTAAATCTGGCAAAATAAAATAAATAGCTGCATACCTATTCACACGAAAAATACTGGGTTGGAACACAGCAGTCAAATACTATTTTAAGGATTGCATATAAATGGCATATGCAATAAGATTCTTTAAAAAGAATGTTGAAAATCATTGAAGCAATATACAAGTATATTCTAACAGTGTGCAGTACAGGTTGGATATGAAAAACAAAACACGGAGAAAATGGTTTGAATAATCTTGAACTGTTTAAAATGAACAATTTAAATGAAGTTTATTGAACTAATATTTTCATGACATACAGTTAACTGTAAATATCTTTAATTAAAAAGCAAAGTCAAAAAGAAATCTATTTCTGAGATGATGCGATTACCGGTACTGGACAGTAAACGATAAATATATTTCAAATGATTTTTTGAAAATTAAAATGTGACTATGATTAGAATTTGTAACTATAAATGAAAATTAATATGGAACAGATTATGAAATGGATTTTAAATGTGTTTTGAACCCATTTTGAATATAGTTAAAATATATGTATCTTTATGAAGTAAAACATATTTTTATAAAACTTTCAAACATCAAATTCAAATTCAAGTAAGTTTTAACTTAATTATTTTGTTTTCTAAAACATGTACAAACTACAGTTTGATTATTATTTTTCACTTTTTGGTAACCATAAATTATAAATATATCTTTCATTTTTCCAGCTTCTGAACCAATTGTTAGATGACAAGGTGCTGTGTACCCTACAGAAGCCATTTGAGTGGAAGACAGTGGAGGGTCTCACCGTGATCTCGGCCTTGTCCATGAGTGAACATCCTAGTGTGAATAATCAGCTTCTGTCAGAGAGGCTACTGGTATGTATCCCAGAATCGTGTGTGCTTTTCTTTAAGTGACAAACAGTTTCCTGGATGACCTTACATCTGTCCCTAACCTCATCCAGAGCTTAATGTTATCTAATGATATACATGTATATGTCTTCCCAACTTAAAATAAAATTTCCTTGACTTGGTCAATATTGTTGTCTCCAAATCACTGTCCTTTCACTGCTGAGGCCATGTGTTAGTTGAGTTAAATTCAAAAACCAAATATGAGATAGCTTGCCAGTTATTTGCTGAAGGATCAGGTCTAGTTAGCTCAGTTGGTAGTGCATTTGACTACCAAATCAAGGGTCCGCCCGGTCACAGTCTCCTTGATGATTGATATACAACATTGTGTCTCATTGTCATTCGTTTCCTACTCCTCTTTCAGGTTGGAAGTTATCAGTTAGTTTCAAAGATGGGTGTGCTTGAGTACTGGTTAACCTTCCAGTATACCAGGAAAAAGAGATTTGGTTAACTGATCATCTGTAGCCCTCTATGGCATACAAATGATGCTAGATAAAAAATCGATGGTCACAATGGTACTCAGATTCATGACGATGAGTCTGACGTTTTCTTCCACCAATAAAACTGGGTGCTAAAAAATGTTATAGTAAATAATGTTTTGAAAATGGCTTAAAAACAAGTTAAAACACATAAGGCTCTCTTACTAGTATAAATTGTAGAAACAGTTTGTTAAAATGTGCATACATACTATTATATGTTTGTATATATCTCAATATTTTGTGCAAAAAGTAGCTTTACCAATAATTCAGTTAATGGCACACTATACTATGGAGTATTCTTATATTGATTATCTTTTTTCTATATAGTTAAATAATTTTTTATCAGTTGTGTTTAAAAAATGGGATGTAAATCCTCATTCATTATTATTGAATATTTATTAAAAAGAAAGAAAATGTGTCATGGGTTTCTCTGTTTACAATACAATAGATGGAAAAATAAAATAAATTAAGCCAAAGAAGTAACAATATCTTACCCAATACCAAACTGATAAATGTGTTCTAGCTTTAGGGAAATATTTTAAGCTCGCTGGGACGAAGTCCAAGGAGAGCAATTGCCATGTCCAGGTGGCGGCAGCGTCGTCGTCTGTAGACACCCAGGTTAAACTTCTGCGTTTAAGTTTAAGATATCTATGCAACCACTCATTGGATGTGAATGAAACTTTGCATGTGTGTTCACCATCATCAATGGAACACACACAGACAAGAACCATAACTTTGGATTGCACTTTGGCACAGTTATGGCCCTTTTTGGACTTAGACACCCAGGGGCGAGCTTTGTTGTCTTCTGACAACTCTTGTTTATTATGTAATCTAATGCTTTATTTTATATTTTTAGCGACACTTTGCAGTGTTCAATCTACCAGGACCTCAGGATGAAGCACTGAAAACAATTGTACATGGAATACTGGAGGTAACAATGACTTTAATGAATAAATCTTTCTATTTTTATTAACAGTTAAACCTGTCTTAAGCAGTCAGTCAAGGGAAGGATCAAAAATGGTCTTTTAAGACAAGTTTTGCTTAGCAGGTTAATTTGCTCTGAAAGCAGAGTAATATCAAATGTGACTGCTTAAAACAGCTGCTCTGTAGCGGTGACTACTTAAACAGGTTTGACTGTGTTTAAAATGTGTTTCAAATGGTTTAAACTGAATAATGTTACTTTTTGACACCAATTACTATCTCATTGGTTTCATTGCATCGTCAGTTTAAAAAAAAAAATTTTGTTAATAAATTTCACAAATTTCTACATCCGCAGGCAAATGTGACAGACAGTGACAAGCCAGGTCTGGAGATTGAGTTACACGCATCCATCGTGAAGGCATCATGTCAGATACTGTCATTGGTACAAAACGTATTGCGGCCAACCCCACTGCCTGGCAGGCATCACTATCTCTTCACACTGAAAGATCTCACCACATGTTTCCAGGTAGATTTATTTTATCCCTCTACGCTAATAGTTTTTCTTATAAATTTTATTTTATATGCATTGTATCAATTTTAAAATGATGAAAAGAGCATATAAAACTTTCAACTGCTTTTGTTAATTTTTGATTGAATATTTATCGTCATCTTTCATTGCCGTAAGAGTTAACAGACGATCAGTTAACCTAACTTAACCACTCTTTCTTAGGATCATGGAAGGTTAACAAATACTTGAGCACATTGGTCTCTGCGAGTGTAACTGATAACCACCAAGGTAGTAGGTGTAAGTCCCTCTCCCTCCAAAAACTTTATTGAGAAAATTTGCCAGTTACTTGCGGAAGGACGGTGGTTTTACTCAGATTCATTATGAGGTGTTCCTCCACTAATAAAACTGGATATGCCACATATAACCTGAAATGTGTTGAAAATGGCATTAAATCCCATACAAAAGATAACTATCACACTAGAATTAGTAGTGAGAAACAAATGACAATGAGACGCAATGTCACATATTAATCATCACAGAGCAGAGAATTTGTATACGGATATGCACAAATTAGTGGCTATGTAACATTGACATGCTATATCATTATTATTTATAATGTATGTACTTAGTGAGGCACTGTTGACTCGTTATGGTTTTTTTTCAGTGTTTGAAGCGTTTACCTGATGAATCTATGGCAGATGAGACAATGGTGATATCTCTTTTCAAACATGAGATGAATCGTATAGTGCGAGACCGGATCAGTCGTAGCTCTGATCTCAACTGGTTTGATGACATGATGGAGAAAACATTGACCCAGGTAAGATGATGTAACTGCTGGCTATGTTAATTAGAGAGATTTAGGGTTTAATGGCTGGGCATGTTGTAGATAAATCTTACTTTATATTATTATGTATCTGATAATCCAACAGGTCGTGCTCGGCATTAATATGTATTTTTATGCCTCAGTCATTTGAAGAATAGTGAAAGAGAATTAAATGTTTCCCTGCCTGTATGTTTGTCGGTCTGTCCGCACATACAAATAGGTCTTTAAATGTCTAGGGTTTAGAGTTAGTAATTTTTTTTGATGGTTTAAAAACAGTTTAAATAAAAATGCTGTCGCTGTTTCTAGACACTTCTATGTTGCTAAAATGTGTTGCGTGGCTAAATTTTAGCTACACATGTAATCAGCTGTGCACAAAGAAGCCAATTAAATACCCATTTGTTAGAATGTCTGTTTATTTGAGGTAAAAATTTGCTACGATCAATAATTTCTAAAGAGGTGTATGTATTTATATATATTTGTTGTTTGTATCTTTATAATTATAAAATACAGGTCAAGTTCGATATATGTTGATGTTTGTCGAATTTTACAGGAGTTATGACCTTTTTCTACTTAATTTTTGTTAAATAATTGGTTTCTCACAGACCCATTTCTTATTAAAGTTTGTTGACTCCTTGATGGGGGACTAATATTTGATGAGAATTTTATTGTAATTGTTTCATTTTATGTCTACAACATTATTATGGCTCTTGGAGTCAGCATCACAATAAAATGACTGAAAATTGATGATAGCAGTTGTTTAAATTGTCTACTACACTCATAGACCCTTTTTTAATTGCTGATATTTTTTGCATATGCTTTCAGTATTGGCCAAAGATGGAGGCACCCATACATGAGCATTTTGTGACATTCCCAACAGATGCACGCCTGTATCAAAGACCAGTAACTTCGGTTGGAGCAAAACATATTAAGGTATTACAACAATGTATACTAAATAGTTGTGATACCATTACATTGTCCTCTTTTAATATGCTATATTTGAAGCTTTACTCAATTCTGTAGTCCTCTGTCCAATATATTAGTTGCTTGCTGAAGTCTTGTTAGATGTTAATACACAGTACTGCAGGACAGGTTAACGCATTCCCCTGATGCATTTTTCAAGGGGTGGGGTGTTTATTTCAGTTCAAATTATCATATTTATTTTTGATGTGTGTCAACAATCTTGTGTTTGGTAATTGTTTCACAGATCACATTACAGTAAGGTTTCTTTTCACTGATAACACTTAGTTTTTAGTGGATTGAAAATAAGCCATTAACATTATTTCATAGTTGATTTTATATAATAAAGAAAAGTCTGAAATTGAATTATTTGAGAATTTACAAATAGTGGCACTGTTACAATTTTCATCCGAATGTACATGTCAGAAAACAACAATTACAAAAATTAAATTGAAGATATATGTAAATAATAACATTGTATTATGGTTTTGTCTATTTATAGATTGTACTACAGCCAGTAGAGACGCTGCGTGACCTACATTCTTGTCTCCATACTCACCTGACAAGATACAATGAGGAGTTTGGTAATGTTCGCCTCAATATCATGTTGTCAGACTTTGTCATCGCCCACATTGTCCGGGTCCACAGGATTCTCAGTTTCCATCACGGGTAAATATGTTTTATTTTTATGTATTATTTTTATTTAACTATATATAAAACAGCCAATGTTTTTTGTTTTTTGCTTCCATCCTTTTTACTACACAGTATTTAATTGGTGGTAATATGATTCTTGTGCCAAAAAAGAGACGTACCGATATATGTAATTTGGTTCAAATTATTTTCAAAATGATACATAAGGGCTTAGATTTCTATCTATAGAAGAGAAGCATAAAAGCTGGCATAGCATAAACTGCAATAAGACATCACTTGGGTTAAAAGAAATGATTTTTATAGGATTTTAACAGATGTATATATTTATAAGCATTTAAGGACTTGTCACTGCATCGTCTTTTACAAAAAAAAATGGTCAAGCCACCAGTTATTGTTAATTTTTTATGAGCAAATACATTCCTGCTAGGAAATAAAAAAAATATGGCAAAAATAAACATGCACACTTACTTCTTTGAACGACATTATGTGTATTATCAAAAACTGTCAATGTTTTATGATGATGTTTATATTTCAGAGGAAACATGTTGCTGGTTGGGGCTGTTGGTTCCCATTTAACAACTTTATGCCAGTTGGCCCTGCATGTTGCAGATGTACAAACACTCAAGATGGATACTTCTAAACAGAGCAACTTCTTTGATGGTCTCCGGTCCGCTGTCCGTCTTAGTGGTTCAGAGGGGAAAATTCTTACACTGGTCTTTACGGTAAATGTCATGTTAATCAAGATATCTTGAAAGTACAAACATAGCTGAAACTATTAGTAATATCTTTATAATTATGAATATAGAAATATTAATATTTAAAGTAGAATTATGCAAAAAAAATTTTTTACCAGTTGTCAGGAATATCTGTAAAAAAATTTCTCTTAGGATTTCCCTGTTTTGTATGCAGCATATACCGGTAGAAGCAAAAATAAAAATCAAGTTAAAATCTCAAGGATGAAATATATGTATCTTTGCAGAATATCCCTGTGTTTTATGTAGAATATAGAGGCAGATGTGACAATCACATCAAAATATCAACGGCTAATTAAAAAAAAAAACTAATCTCTTGGAATATCGCTGTTTTGTTTGTCACATATAGTGGCAACCACATTTTACAAAATTTGTTATTTACATTCACAGGCACGTGATGTAGAAGACCCCGTGTACCTGGATGCAATCAACAGTCTTTTGATCAGTGGCGAATACCCGCATCTATTCTCCAATGATGAGATGGAAGGTCTTTTGATGGCTATTGGTCCTGCGATGAAGCGAGAGTTCCCCAGCATGTCTGTGGACCCAATGAAGTTCTTCATTGCACGTGTTCGCTGTAACCTTCACATCATCATCTGTCTGCAGCCCGGACACAAACTTCTGAAGATTGCCTCTAGGTAAACACAGATTTAATTTAATTTTAATTTGAATTGCATTACACATTGATGCCATCAGGAAAAACAACTCGTAACCTAAGGTATGCAGTTTTAATAGTGGAAGAAGATCCCAAATACATTTTCCGGTACGTTTAATTGTTTAAGATTCTTAGTGGTATGACCTTAACCATCTTGCTGCAAGTAACTGGCAAATTGGCTTATATAGTGTGCAGCAGGTGGGGCTCCAATTTTTTACTCCAAGAGACCCAAAACATCTGCAAACCCTGGCAAAACCAAGGCATCAGGGAGAAATAGTTTTAAATGGTAATTTTAGTGTAATATCAATTATAAGGTCGTAATGAATTAGTTCCTTGATTTTTATCCCCACCCTTGCATACCCATTTTTTTATCTGTTTTTTACAACGGGAACTGTAATTTGCAAAAACAGCAACACGTTTTAATCCTTATTTCTTTATTATGATTTGTTTTCACTTTATGCTTAATATGACACTTCCTTTAAAATGTTTGAACAAGAAAATTGCACTCCCTACTACTATATTGAAACAAATGTGTATGAAAAAGTAGGGGAATTAATTTTTCATGACCATATTTAAACGATTAAGCATGATTTTGTTTTTGTGAGGAAAACTTTAACATAGAAACTGATTTAAACAATTTTATGATCATACACTGCATTGCATCAAGTGGTAAAGTGATGTTTGCTATTGTAATACCGAGTATTGAAGAATGTTTTATGTCTATTTTTCAGTCAGTACCCGGGTCTTCTTAGTGGTTGTAACATAAACTGGATGTGTGATTGGCCTCAAGATGCCCTACTTGGAGAAGCTTCGTACTTCATTACCAAGTATCAACTCACCGAGGAGTTTGAGGACCTCAGGTAAGTAGGGACTACAGGACATGTAGCTGTAAGGAATTGGTGTAGTTGCAAAGGTCTTTTTAAGTTATGTTCTATTTAATTGCATGTAATTTGTGTTTTCATTATAACACATATTGGAGGATTCGTTTGATTTGGTCTTACAGTAGCTAATTAACCAACTGCAATCTAGACTATCTGGAACATTCCTCAAAGAAGCAAAAAATAAAGAAGATTTCCAAAGTCTAATAAAAGTTTTTTAATAATTTTTTTAGAAAATCTGGGATTTTGGTAAATATCAGAACTACTGAATAGTTTAATTTAAACTTATTTATTTTACTTCGATTGTGACAAGTTCTTACAACTTAGGCAAATCATGCTCGAAGTCTTCCTGGGTAAAACCAGTTTTAAGCATATGCTGAAAATGTGTCTTGCTCAAGAACACCATGCATACCCATGGCAGAGGATCAAACCCACGACCCTCTGATCATGGATTCAGTGCTCTACCACTAAACCATGCGCTGCACAACAGAATATTAACAGAGTTGTGTCAAATCTGTAAAAGTCAGTAGCAGGTTAGGTAGGATCATTTCCATTAATGTTTTAACCTGTTGTCTATTTCAGTGAGAACATCACCACAAGCCTGGCGAACATTCACAGCTTTGTGCTGAGGGATTGTCGCCAGATGCCATGGGCGGGTGACCTCAACCCAGAGATCACAATCTCCACGGTCAAGCCACACGAGAAGAAGAAAGACCAGCTGAAGACGACGAGTGCCAAAGTGCCTAATCTGCCGTACTCAAAGATAATCCTTCATGAGAGAATCAGGTGTGCATATAACATTGTATACTCATTGATTTCATCCTGATACATAAGTTCCAAATATGGCCTTGTCAAAAGATTTCACTGATTTCAAAATATGTCGTTGACAGTTTTTACAGACCATTTTGATTTAGATCCATATATGTCCATTTAAGAAATCACTTCACAAGTTTTTCTACATGTTTATTGGCTTTTTTTTTAATGCATAATTCTATTGTATTGTTTTGAGTTTTTGAGCGAGCGCGTAGCCACTTGCATTCCATATGCAGCTCAAAATTTAAGAATTCCAATTTGACAGTAAAGTTTAAACACAAATGATTCATTCTTTTATTATTTGACCTAACATTTAATTTGCGTGTTGCAGACTGAAGCATCGAGATGAAAGCAATATAGCAAAGAATGAAGTTTTTGTGGGGCCAACAACATTCCGAAGATTCATGGAGTGTTTCAAGTATCTATATAATCTCAAATCTAAAGAGAGAACCCACACTGTTGACCAGCTCAAGTATGTATACTAAATTTTGTCAAACGTTAGATTTTATTTTCTTTTGTTTAGTCTTTTTGCTTTTGTAAGCTCCATTTTGAGATTGCATTGTATAAATTTTCAGAATAAAAGTATTTTCAATTACAGATGAGTATTGTGGTTATCACATATGCAAGCCTATAAATTCTGTTTTTGATATTGAAATATTTGCACCCAACTCAGTCTCTTTTTTTATTGGCTAAGCAAGTTTAGGTATTTTCTCTGGGTTTAATTGTGTTTGTTGAATATACATGAGACATGCTCCTTACATGTAAGTTCATATCTCATGAACTCTCAACAAATAAAGTTTTTTCCCTTATTTTTTAATTACAAATGCACTCTAGCTATACCCATTCTAAATTAAGTTAAATTTCATACATTTTAAAAAAAAGAGAAGGATTTCAACATTAAAAAATACCACCAGTTTGTCTATTTCACTGTGCATGTCCAAGTTGAATTTGATGAGAGTTTGTGTGACATTATTCTCAAGAAAGGAAAAAATAGTTGTAAGAAATGCATAAAACTAAGTGTATCTAGTAAGCAATTTATCACTCCTAATATAATAACTTCAAATCCAGAAAAGTGTTGGCCACCTTGGACCAGACCAGGAGTGATGCCAAGGTCATGAAGAAGGCAATTAAGAACACAAATGGAAAATTTGACGAAGCGAAAACCCGCACAGAGGAACTGCTTGTGAAACTGACATCGAAGGCCACCATCTTAGAGAAACTGAAAGCAAAGGTTGGACTAAGCACATCACTGGATGCCTACCTTCATCTTAATGAGATGGAAACTGAAGTTCAGGAGGAAGACGAACTTCTTAAACAAGGTATGAATTTAGAATTGAATACAAACTTGAGGAAGCAAGCATGTTTGATAAGGAGAAACAAAATGGTTGTAGGAAGATGAATTGAATTTTATTTCTTAAATTGCAAATATCTTGAACCAGTTTAACAGGTAAATGAAGCTGACAGACAGATTCAGAGGGTCCTCGGGAGCATGCAGTGGCTCTGAACCTAATTATGATTCAGCCATTATTTCTGAAATTAACAATTTGGAACATGCCCACTCCCTCTGATTTGATAGACTGTACCTGACCAAATATTCTGGATCCAAATGTTAAGAAATGTTTATTTAAGGATGTTGATTAGGATGTTTTAAGCTTTTCAGGTTTATGAAATTTTATATTTTAAATTGAAGTTATATCTTTATTAGTAAGAGCCGGGCCCGATTAACTCAGTCCATAGTGTGTCTGATTATCAATCCATAGTGTCTCATTATCATTTGTCTCTCACCGCTTATTCAAGTGGGAAAGTTACCAGCTACTTGCGGAGAGGGTGTGTGCTTGAGTACTTGTTAACCTTTCAGGATCCCAGAAAACAGTGGTTTTGTCTGTTAACCCTCAATAGCATAAAAATGACAATAAATATTTTAATCAATAAAAGTCAATTGCAAGTATGACAATTTTTTTTCAGTCTTGTGACTCTGGATACATTGAACAATTTAAGCTGCAAACATGTCCAATGGGGAGCAAACAAATAATTTTTTGTCATTTTCTTACCAAGTACAACCTTAAATGGAATAAATATTTTATTTCAAACGAGAAGACATTTTTTTTTCCTTTTTGAGAAAAAACCAACACCTTTTACTCTTGCATTTACAGAGGAGTATGATGATTATGACAAGGAGTTTGACAAAATGCGTGAAGCCACACTGAAGACTCGTGGTGTGCAGGCAAGGGAGGAATTGACAAGTTCTCAGAAACAAGTGGAGGAGTGCAGAAAACAACTGGACTATGCCAGAGAGCAGGTGAGTTAGGGTTTATGTCATAGGTACCAGGGCTTCTAAAATTGGGATTTTTAGGTTAGCCGACCCAATTTTGTTGTTTAAAACCATTTTTTTTTTCTTCAAAATGTTGCATAAAATATAAACTGCTCAAACCATTTTCGGTCTTGTCAAGATTAGCTGATCTTACAAAGTTGGGTTATTCAGAAAATAAAAATGCCGTGACTCGCTTTAAAACTATTTATTAATTCAAATCACATCAATACTTATTTTCACTCCATTCCTATCCAGTCAGACGGATAATAGTCAATCTTAACCAGTTGTTTGTCAATCTGAGACCCAAGTCTAGGGTACCCACTATAGTACACAACTGATCCACCAGCCAGCCACCCTCCCCACCAACCAAAGGTTCCCACGGTGATAATCATGTGATCACACAGTGACATGAGTGCCATGTCATAGCCCGGGTCTTTGTAAGGACTGAATATGATTTGCTGGTTCCCGGTCGCCTGAATGTTGGTTATACTCCATCTGATGTCATCAGATACAACTATGAAGGTTATGGCTGGATGCTGGGTTGCATAATATCTCATGGCTGCAGTGATGTAATCTGAAATAGTTTAAAATGGTATATAAAAAACCCTTACTCCAAAAACACTTGGATATGAATGAACTGATGTTTTACAATGCACATATGCTGGCCGGTGGACAGGGTTTCGCCCCAAATTTATGAAGTGGTCTTCCTCTTTTAATAAAATTGACATATAAACCTTTTAAAATCATGTGTTGAATAATAACGATAAAAAACAGTACAAAATTAAATAATTTGAAATAAAAATATAAATACAACAAACCTAGTGGAGGAAACGTTCTTCCCAGTTTCTGCTGATGGGTGTTGATGAAGTCACCATGACGCACATGTATGCCAATCTTTACATGCTCGTCTGGCACCTGACTGTTCATGTATTCTGCCGCAGTTTTTATATATATGCTCTTAAACCGGAAATATTTCCTGATTGTGTCTTCAGTATTAGTGAAATATTTATATACCTGAAAATAACCATCAAGAATCCAGTTGCTGGAATTGTCAAGTTTGTTCAGCATCGGTTCATATCGGAATACTGTTCCCTCATTGAATTTTCGAAATACATTATGGGTGTTTTTGTAGAGATGGGGTGGTAGGATGAAAACCGAATTGATGTTAAAACCGCTGAAGGGTACAAATGGAATGAAATTATTTGTTTCTGCAATCCCTAGCAGTGTCGCCACCTGGAACATTTGGTTCCCTAGCTTCCCCTTTGGGGGATAAATCGTCATATAGACTTCCTTCGAGCTGTTGTCATCTCTTGTTCGCGTCTGATTCCATTTCATCTGATTTAGATTATCGGGGCTCAGTTCACCAATTATTTTAAATTTTTCAACAAATTCTTCTGAAACAACATGACCCATAAGTCTGTGTGTATCCTTCATAATTTTGTTATCAAACTCACTTTTATCGACATTTTCGTGTGTGTTAATTTCCTTTGTTTTGTCAAATTCATCGTAAATCTTCAAAATAATATAATAAATGATGAACACAAATACAAACACAGCAAAATATGTAACTAGTCCATACTTTTTTATGCACCTGTTTTTGACACATATATGTAGCATTTTCATTTTTGCATATATCAGTACAAGCAAATATAATTCTAAAATATTTAGCAGTTCTGATTTACTTCTTAAAATATGCACTGGTTTATTTTTTCTTTCTAACTTCATTTCATTACCAGTGCTATTATTTTAAAATGTGTAATTGTTGTTTTAAATAATTCATGAAGGCTTGTAAATCAATTGCCAATAGTTTTTGTTCACCTGTGACATTGTTTAATTGTTATACTGGTTATTTTAGTAATCTCTAAAGGATATCAGATTTCACTTTCAGTAAAGTAAGACATTACAGTTCATAGTTTATAAAATATTTTTATTGATCTCCACTTTTCTTTTGAACATTTTACTTTACGTATAATATTTGTCTCAATGTAACACCTCAATGGAATTTTAACCGCCATTTCCAACACAATACAGGTTATATAATATGGCAAATACAGTTTAACTGGCGGCGGTAAATAAAGGGTAAAAAATACAAATAATTGTGGCAGATTATGTGTGATTGATTGAATATTTAGCATCATTTTTGTGCCATCGAAGGCCAATAGACAATCAGTTAAGCCAGTCGCTCTTTCCTGCAATCATGGAAGGTTAACCAGTACTCAAGCACATCTATCTTCGCAAGTAACTGTTGACTTTCCCTGTTGAATCAGTGATGAATCAAGCATGACAATGAGACACAATGACATTATCAGTCATCATGGAGACTGTAACCGGTCGAATATTTGAACTCAAGACCCCTGGATTGAATAATTATGATATATTTGAAATTATGAAATATCATTTTCAGTCAAAACTGTAAAAAAAAATGCCCTAAGATCTGTCGGGGACATCAGTTGGGCGGAAACAAAAAATTAGATAAATATCCAGAAACATTTCCTCATTTCTCACTGTTGTGGTCATAGGTTCAAGCACAGCTTGGTAAAATAAACCTTTATATGAGAAATGTTGCCAGTTACTTGCAGTAAAACAGTGATTTATTCTAAGGTTTTCCTTCGCCAATAAAACTGGATGCCATAAATAAACTACAATTTGTTGAAAATTGCATTAAACACCATTTAAAAAAAAAAGAAACATTTTAGAATGTTTGGCATGTTTGCAGGTAATGCACTGGAAAGTTAAAGTTGACAGACAATGTATTGAGAGATTGAAGGCTTTCTCTAGTCCACCCGTACTGGTTGGACAAGTAATGGAGATGGTGATGATTCTGATTGGTAAACGGTTGCCATCACAACGTATTGCTGAAGTACGTGACTATCCGGGTAAGGAAGACATGTCCAGCAGAATGTCGTCAAGCTCCAGCGGCACCAAGATTGTCAAGAAATGTAAGCACCTCTATTCCTAACTTGTGTATTTCATTGATTTTTACATAATCTGAGTTTAATCTTAACATCGAAATCTCTTTTTTTCTAAAGCTGTGATTCATCTCATATTTTTTTCATAAAGTGTCATCTTAAATTGGTGTTTATTAATAATGATGTTTTAATAACCTGTGTTTAAGCTTTGCGGTGTTGATCACCGCCAAAATGATTGTTTATGACATGGACTACTTTTTATTCGCCTCGAATTTATTTTTTCTCCATTCATTTATTTATGCATGAAATCAATAAAAATATGTTGTGACATTGTATTATGTCATTTTTGAAAATATTGCAAAACATGACAAAACACTACAAATATAGTACCAATCAAATTAGGAAACTTAAGAGTATAAATATTTATTAAAGCCCAACCTTCAGTATTTTTAGTAATTTGATTATTTAATGAAATATTTATCACTTAAAATTGATTTAAACCTATTGTTATATAAACTATCGTTTATCACATATGGATGATATAATCAGCAAATATTGGGATGAATGCCAACAGCCACAAGAAAGACCTTTTTGTAATATTTGAAAATGATGCAGAACAGATAGCCGGTGAGATTTGAAGGCAGATGAGATATTTAATTTATTTTACTTTTGTAGTGGCATCTTGGGTATTTATCTTCTTTTTTTTTTTTTATCTTTTTTGAAAAGATCAATCAGTTAAAATGCTTACTTCTTGTAGCGATTTTTAGTTATATTGATATTTTATAAGTGACCTCATGGTGTGTACACAGAGCACAAAGTAGACATTTTTGTACTTTGGTGATAGAAAACTTTACTTAAAACTAAACCTTAACAATATTTTGTATTTCAAACTGGTATTTTATCTTTAAGTATTTTTGTAGAATGGACATGATTGTATACTCTTTAACTGTTACTGTAAAATCTGAACACCATTGTTCATTTATTTTGAAAAAAAAATTAGAAGGACCAGGCAGTCAGTGTATAGAGTATGGTAAAGATATTTGGCCACTCTGCTGAGGTCATGGGTTAGAACCATAATCCATCCAGTCTCGGATGTGGTGACACCTGAAATACCATTTTATGACAATGTTTATAATGTTATAATGCTTCCTTGGTAACATTTCAGAAAGAAATTGAATTAATCATCCTCAATTTTACAACAGCAAAACATGGATACTTTTTCAACATGTAATAATGCTATTAACATGTTGAGCAGAGCATATACCTCTTCATGGAATATTCAGTTTGACAGAGTTGTGCCCCTTGCCTTTAAGGTCTAACCTACATTTTTCTTAAGCCACATGACACTTCCAGGAGCACTTATGTCCTCCAGAGAACAGATAGTGTTTATATGAATATAATTTTATTTTACACATTTTTTTCCTTGTTGAAAACTATATAAAAAAGAATCTTGCCTTTGTATGACAGTAATATATACTGAGTCACGGTGGTTATGGTGTGCGTTTTTTCATACATTGCTTAACACTTCTTTTAGCTGCAGATTCCATTAAAGGTACTTGTTAAGATAATTTAAAGGTAGAGGGTAAAATGGGAATAATATTTTCTATTTTATTTGCACTTTGTAGTGTTGAAACAAAAGGTGAAAATGATTAAGACTAATGAATTTGTATTACTAAGCCATGGTTCCATGTGTATGTATGGGTAATATGCAATTCTAAGTACCTATATTTGTTCCTGTTCATGTATTAATAATGATGATTTCACATGCATTTATGGTTAGTTGGATTTGTTTTGTGCTACATCTTTGTTATTGTCAGGCCATGGTTCCATGTGCATCTTTGTCTGGCTAACAGTGTATGTGTTATCATTGGTAATGCATTCATGGGTGTGAAAACTGTGTCATTTATTGTAATACTAAGTCACGGTGTAATGTATATTCATATGTTATGGTCAGTGTTAAGTGCTATATTTATGGTATGAATAAGACATGGTTCCATGTGCATGTATAGGTAATAGAGAGTGTTAAATACTAAATATATGATATAACTAACACATGATCTGGTAATGGACAGTTTTATGGGATTGCTATGTCACAGTTCCATGTGTATTCATGAATAAGCTGTGTTTAACATAAATACATGATATAACTAAACCATAGACCCATGTGCATTCATGGATCAGTGGCAGTGCTAAATGCTACATTTGTGGTACAACTAAGCCATTGTTCATTCACGAATAATTTGCAATGTAAAATGTTGTATATGTGTTACAACTAAGCCATGGTTCCATATGCATTCATGGGTTATTGGCAGTGACCATGCTTAATGCTGTATTTGTGGTACAACTTAGACATGGTTCATTCATGAATGATAAGCAATGTTTAATGCTGGATACATGGTACAACTAAGCCATGATTCCATGTGTGTTCATATGTAATGAAAGGTCACCTACATATTCACTTCATTTTTTTGATTTTATGAGTGAAAAATGATTAAATACCTTTCAATATTTTTTCATATGTTTGTAGTGTTAATCTCTTATAGTGACAAATATATGTATGTGACACATTTATATTGTGATGTGTATAATATGTATTATATCTGACATTTAAGTGATATCCATTGTTTCTGACATGGCTTATGTTTCATTTTTTTTTTGTATTTCTGACATATTTAATTTCTATATTATTTTTTCTGATTTTGGTATGTTTAATGTAAAACTATGCTTTTGTTTCTGATGTGATGTCTATAGTTTCTGACATGTTTAATAATTATAGTTTCTTACATGTCTAATGATTATAGTTCCTGACATGTGTAATAAGTATAGTTTCGGACATGTCTAATAAGTATAGTTTCGGACATGTCTAATACTTATAGTTCCTGACATGTGTAATAACTATAGTTTCTGACATGTCTAATAAGTATAGTTTCTGACATGTTTAATAACTATAGTTTCTGACATGTCTAATAAGTATAGTTTCTGACATGTCTAATAAGTATAGTTTCGGACATGTCTAATAATTATAGTTCCTGACATGTGTAATAACTATAGTTTCTGACATGTCTAATAAGTATAGTTTCTGGCATGTCTAATAAGTATAGTTTCGGACATGTCTAATAAGTATAGTTTCTGACATGTTTAAGGATTATAGTTCCTGACATGTGTAAAAATTATAGTTTCTGACATGTCTAATAATTATAGATTTTGACATGTCTAATAACTATAGTTTTTGACATATGTAATACGTATCTATGCTATATATGTTTCTGGCATGTATATTCAAAATTCAGACATGTGTAATATTCAAGTGTAATTTACGTGTGTAACTAAAGCTGTTGACATGCGTAGTATGTATAGATCTATGCTAGTGTTTCTGACATGTATAATTCTAGTTTCTGACATGTGTAAAAAAAAATTTTACATATGATTGTATAATTGCATATTATTCTAACAAAATGAATGGGTAATCTTTACAGCCAAGATGAATGAGACAGGTCGCGTAGATCGTGTACAGTGGAAAGGAATGGTTAACACTATGACTGACGTGACAAAATTTGTGGACATGTTACACAATGTGTCCTGGGAAGACGGACTACCCGAGGATGTACTTAGAGGTATTTGGAAATAATGTGAACTTTGAACTGATAGGCCTAAGTCCATTGTTTAGTTTAGTGTCTGAATGATTTCATTACTTTTTAATTCCCACACACATTGCAGAGGTGTAATGTTGAAGGTGAGAATGTTGTACTTAAACTTGAAAAGGGCAGTTAAACTTAATCATGAATAAATACATTTGTCTTCAGTTATTCTTCATAACCGAAACTGGTCACATTATATGATATTATATGACATGCAACATTGAAAAGGGCCATATACACTATGTTGATATTTTAGAATAGTACATACATGATGTACTTGAATGCAGTTTTATGAAAATGACGGTTATGTTCAAGCACTATATAAATATATATTTGACTGGTATTTATGAGTGCGCATGTAAAACAAAATTTTGTTTTTCTTAATTATTTACTGGTTTTGATTTCTTTGAAAAAATTTAATAAAATGCTTTAAAAAAATAGTGATGTTGTGTTTTTTAACCAGCTGTGGAGAGTTATCTGTCCCAGGGCAAGGACGGCGAGTTGGGTGTCACTGGTGAGGGATCTCTGCTTGATAATGCCCAAGGTATGTATTATTTATATACTTAGTATTCTCGTCCATTTCTAGGTAGTTACAAACAATGTTCTAGTTGCCTTATACCATCCACTGATTTATAGCAGTAACACAACTTACCCTGTACTCTAACTATGGTTCTGAAGTTATCATATAGCCAGACCCTGGGATAGCTCAGTCAGTAACCCCACCTGGCCACAGATATCATAATGATTGATATATGACATTACATCTCATTGTCATTCATTTCTCGCCAATGATTCAAGTGAGAAAGTTCTCACTTACTTGAGGAGATGGGTGGACTTGAATACGAGTTAACGTTCTAGGATCCAAGGACAGTTAACTGATCATCTGCTAGGCCCCGATGGCATGAAAATTATGCTAAATATTCTAACAAACAAAGGTTGACATAATACCATAATATAAAATGGAATGATAAAATTTCACATACTGCAGTGGATTGCTTTGGTTACATTTTTAAAACAAAAGAAAATGGTTTGGTTCCGATTTATAAATACCGGTACTCGAGTAATTGTGTCATAAACTGTTATTAAAATAATGACAAAGAAAACATATACAGTCAAACCTGTGTAAGCAGTCACCTCTTGCAAGCAGTCACATGTCTTAAGCAGCCACATTTGCTATTTCCCATTTCTATTCTTTCAGAGCATAAGCAATTACGTGTCTTAAAAGGCCACATTTGTTCAATCGCTTGACTGGCTGCTTAAGACAGATTTTACTGTATTTGATCGAATTTTTTGTATATTTCAGTAGATATGATCTCAATTTTTAATAAATGACACATGGTATGGATAAAATATTAATACACCTGGTAATTTACAGATTTGACCATTTTGGCTAAAAAGCGCACTCCGTCTCCTGACAATAGCAAGGGGATCACTCTGGCGGCCGCCAAATACTCCAGCGAGGACTCCGCGACTCTGGTGCAGTACACCATCGCTATTGTGGAATACACACGCAGATGTGGCCCCTTGAAGTCGGCACTCGAGCGGATGCATGAGCTGGAGAGAGAGATCGAGGAGAATGACAGACTGCAGAGGGAGAAAGAGCTTGAGGTATGGATTGTTATAAAAAATACTTAGTTAAGTATACATATGGGTTTGTTTGAAAAAGAAACAGAGAATATTTACTTACTTAAACACCTGTGTTTCACCGCTTCAAGTTTGATACAGACAATATCTTATTCTTCTGGTTGTTGTTTTATTATATATATAATTTATTTGACATCATAGGAATTATTTGCTTTATGAATTAAACTTAAACTGAACGGAACAGCTAGTCCGCCACATTTGTATTTCCAATATCTGTGTGAAAATATTGAGTAGCGTTATAAAACACTGTATACGACATTTACAGACAATTATGTATTGATTTTACATAGCCCGATTGCAAAATTCTATACAATTACTTTTGAGTATCTGTTTGGCGCAAAATGCTTATTTTGGACATGCAGCACATGCTTTGAGCTGTACTGTTCATTATATAAGCCAAATATTATTATGGTTTTGAATCGAAGAAATAATTTTTTGATATAGATTTAAAAAGGATGCATATATAGTTTATTTTCGTATAATTTCATTTTGAACAGTGTTTAGCTACTAACGTTTAAAACAATGAATAATAACATTTAGGCTACTGATGCTGTAGTTGTAAACCCTTAACTGAACTAGTTCAGATAAACTTTAAATATTAGATATGTACAGGGGCACATGGCAATGATGAAATTGATCTCTCATCAGCTCAATCTTTACATTTGTGAACAATAAATCATGGGATATTAACCTTCCATGTAACCTTAAATATAAAACTTCACTGCTGTAGTGTAGTTAATAGAGTGTTTGTTGGCTGCTCATGCCAGAGGTTGTGGGTTTGATCCCAAGCTTATTCAGATGCCCCTCAGGAAACAATTTTCAGTACTGGTTCTACCCAGAAAGTGGACTCGAGAGCACTTCATATAAGCTTTGAGCTTTCTTTGCAGTCAAGCTAAAATAAATAAGTATTACTGAAATTCATATTTAAAAAATTATTAACAGTTTTTATTAATATATAGGTATCGTGCTAGTTTTGAAAATATAAGTGAAAAATCTTTTAAAATTTAAATAAATATTTTCTCGTTTTTTTTTTTTTTGAATTTTTATTGAAATTGCCATGTGTCCCTTTAAATTAACTAATTATTGTTTACATATACACATAGTCACCCTTAAGGAATAATATGTATAAAGTTAGGTACTCAAATGATAAAAATGGGGTGTAATGGCTAATTATACTTGAATGGTTACAATAGGAACTGCCAATGTACCATATCTCAAACAAGCTTTGTGCGTAACTATGTCTGAATTTGAGGGTGCATCAGCTGTGTGATATCGTTCAAAAATTAAAAAAGAGATTGATTGATATACAACACGTCATTTGTTTCTCAATACTAATTTGAGTGAGAAAGTAATCAGTGACTTGTGGAGATGAGGTGCTTGAGTACTGGTTAACTTTTCATGATCCCAGGAAAAAGTGGTTAGGTTAACTGAACAATTTTTAGACCTCGATGGCATAAAAATGATGTTAATATTTCAAACAATCAAACATAATAAAGAGAAAAATATATTGTGTGTTGAAATGAATGTTAATTCCTGTAAGTTTAAACAATATAGTAATAATTGGTAAAATAAATTGGTAGAAATAAAAAATATTTATATACATGTAAGTATCTTGTGAGACTGACATTTGCTTTGATAACTTGGTAGGCTGAACACAAAGACCAGGTAATGAATGAGTAGTGTGTTTTTGTTTTAAAGGTTCCATAATGTGAAAAATACAAAAACTGGCAAAGAAACACTGTGTTTGATGGCGTTGGGCATAGGCAAACAAAAAAAAAGGTTTTCTTTTTTAGTTTAATGCAGCAAAACGTGCCTTATGCAGTCACTTATGGCAATGAGGCAATGTTTGCTTAATACAGGTTAATTCTATTCTTGGGTCAGACTCGAATAGATAAACATGATTGTGCAGAGTACCGGTAACAGTAACTGAGTAACTTTGCTTAAGGCAGTACTGACATTGTTGTTTAAAGTTGTATGACAATCAATTAATATATAATATTAAGTTGGGACAAGTTAGCTCAGTTGGTAGCATGTCTGACTATCAATCAAGGGGTCTTGAGTTTGTGTCCCTTCTGATTGATATTCTACATTGTGTTGATATTGCGTCTCATTGTCATATGTCTGTCTCACTACTTATTCAAGTGGGAAATTTGCTTGTAGAGATTGGTGTGCTCGATCGAGTACTGGTTAACCTTTCAGGATTCCAGGAAGGTGGTTAACTGATTGTCTGCTAGCCCTAGATGACACAAAAATGATCTAAATGATATTGTTAAAATAAACAAAAATATAATATAAAGACATTTGATAACCATCAATACAGTGTTCGTATGAATTTACTGGTGTTTATATTTTTCTCAATTTTTACTTAATCCATTTTGCCGTGAGATAACATATTAAGACTGAGTAGCAGAACAGTTGTCAAGGTGAAAGTAAATTGTCAAAATGTAAAAAAAAAATTCATTACATTTTTGTGTGTTTATTTTATAAAACTGGGAAGGATTACCATGTTTTTCTCACTTTAGTTTTGACTTGCAATGTGAATATTAACCTTGGTGTTATCCATGTTTCACAAATAATCCAAACCTGGTGAATCACATTTGTATTTTGATGTGGGGTTGTATAGATGCACTTTTGCAAACCAATTTTTTCACTTTCAGCAATTTTTATGCCCCCGCCATTTTCAATGGGGGGCATATACCGGTAGTATCACCGCTGTCCATACATATGTCCCATACTTAGATTATTGATAAAAGTCAAGAAATTGGTTTCCGCTCGATATCTCTTAAAGGATTGAATGGATTTGATTCATATTTGGTAGAAATATGTATGGTGATAAACTACAGCTCAAGTTTAATTTCCGTCAAAATCCCTGCATATTAATTAGGTGTTCTGGGCACTGATTGGCTTAATAGTTCATGACCTCTAAAGTCTTTATTTTTTAACCGAATTTGACGAAAATTTATATTTGGCTTTATATCAACAAGACTAAGGTCAAGTCGACAATGGATGGAATTGGCGCATATTAATTAGGTGATCTGGACTCTGATTGGCTGACAGTTTCCAACCTCTAAAGTCTTTATTGATGGAACGATTTTGATGAAACTTGATATTTGGCTTTATTGATATCTACAATGTAGTTACAAAGCAGGGTCCCATGGACGCATTTATAGTTTTTTTATGAATGTTCTGCTGCAGTTTTTAGCTATGCAGAATCCAACTTACTAAGTCCGCACACTCGTGAATGCAAACATTCAGAATATTTCTGCACATGGTACACTTCCTGGCTACTTAAAAATGACAACCCTATCCATATATCAGAATCATTAAGTGAGTGATCAGACATGAACAAGAGATCACATGATATTTAATTCGGCATTACAAAAATAATAAAAAAGAATCTTACAAGTATAATGAAAATGATATGAAAATATTTTGAAAATTTTTATCATAAATGTGCTCTCATACAATTTATGCACTGTAATTTCATGTCATTCTAACTTTAACGTAAACTTTTGTGTTAAGAAAAGATAAAAGGTCACAGGGTTTTGCAAGGAAAAAAACAATTGTCAGGATATGGATTATATATCAATGAAAGCCTGTTTTGATATTAACCAGATAAACCCTTCAATTATTGTTATTATGATTCGTACTTTAAAAGTTTCTTATCATCATAATTAGTGTTACCTTAACTTACAACATTTGTAGGCCGCAAAACGCCGGAAGGTAAAAGTCAACAACTCACTGACCTCCAATAGTTTATAGTCTGTTTCTATATTATGTTACGCTCTAACACTTGTAATGTCTGTTGTATATTTATGCCTGTCTCACTGTTATATCTTATATATCTCGCATTACTCTGTCAAAGTCAAGCATAAATTGTCAATATACATGTCTTACAAATATTAAGTTATACAAATATGTAAACATTTAGACATAAATTTCTAAAAATAACTCTTTTTTTTAAAGGGAGGTCACTCTTTGTGATTTTGTTTTTATGATTTTTTATGAAGGTGTTGTCTCCTTCTTTGAGGCAGTTATTGCATTGTTAGGAGATTTGTTTAATGTTTTCTGCTTTGGTTGCCAATATCATTTAAATAGAAAATTATTTTTTATTTTATAATATGTAAAGACATTTTCAGTGGTATTTTATGTCTGGTTTTCATAATGATTTATTGTATCATAACTTGACTTCTCTACATAACAGCTAAATGGAAAAGTTAGTCTATGCCAGTCCCACATACATCTCCTTAATCAGGCCTCTGTTAAACCCTGATGAACAATCAGGGAAATTCCATACCTGTCCCACAATTTATATAAAGTACTTTAAAGCTTACCAGACTGTGACAACATTCAACTTTCCCTGAAGCAACTGACCAATCAGCTTGCTCTTATCTCAATGCTATGTGACTGACCCAAGGGGGAAGAACTGGGTCCATTCTACATTCTATGGAAAAGTTAACATTAGCCTGCTGCTTCTTTTGGGGAAACATTGAAGTTGGAGGCATACATTAAGTTTTGAAGACAAAATTCTGTTAAAAAATGAATCAACCATAAAAGATGGTAACTTGACTGGCACTCAAGAATCAACAGTTAACATATTGAATTAAATGGCAGGTGACAGTCAGTCTAATGTAATTCAGTTGGGCACATCAATACATCATCCAGTAAACTTGAGTTCTGAAATAATGCTGCTGTGTCCCAAAGTTATAAATCACCATAATGTGATCAATGTGATCATGCAATTATGTATTGTGTTAATTGCTTTTAGCAAGGAATTATATAGAGAAGGAAAGGCAACTGATTGAGATTTTGTGAACGATTGGGTATTCACGCAAAAACTCGGAAATATCTCGTTTTTAATTATCTTTACTTCCATCTCAGAACCAAAAATCAAAATTCTTACACTGCAGAATGAAATTGTCATCAAAACAATACCATTCCCAGAAATTTGTGTTAAAATTTGTTGAAGTACTTGTAATTACAAAATGTGTATACTGGAGCTAAAATAACAACAAATTATGATTAATTTTCCTTAAAACCTCAATATCTTTAGTTCAAGAGCATTTTGCGTGATCAAAACATGTTTTAACATCTAAGATTACATACAACTTACAGTTTATGTACAAGAAATCAGTTTCCTGTGAATTATGAATGATTAATTTGCAAATTATGAATCCTTCATGTGCTGTTTCATAAATATTTAGTGAGGAGATGCAAGTTTCCTATCCTTCTATACAAGTCTTTGCTTTTAGTTGAGCCTATAAATATGGTTCTTCATGTGAAGACAGCCAGGACTAGAAGCTTCCTTGCTTAGCACTCAGCATTTAGAGGGTAGTACTAGGTCTGTTCAACCTGGTGTCAGTATAATGTGACTGGGTGGGGGTATCATACCATGTGTCTGTGGCATGATACTCCAGGCAGGCAGCACTTAGAATACTGTCTCAAGTAGACAATGTTGTGATATAACTGAAAATTTGTTTAAAGCGATGCTAAACACCATCCAATACCTGCAAAAAGTTCTCTTGAAATAATTTGCCAAACTGCTTACAGAAGGTTAGAAACAATATTACTACCTTGGACTCCGTATGTATGTATGATGACATAGTGATATTGCTACGTCTTATTGAACATTTCAACATTGTAACTAGCAGAAGGTCAGTGTATTACTCAGCTTCATTATGAGCCTCTTACTCAATGAATATATCTGGATGTCTAATATATATAACCTGTATAATGTGTACATGATACTAAAGCCACACCCCACCAGTCCCTACCTCCCAAAGGGTATTTTATTTACTACTGAAGAAAAGTTCAGTATTCACATGTATTTTACACATACATTGTATTGTTATTTGAAAATGCCTGTTTAGTTTATACTAATTTGTTTTAGCTTGCAGAGAAATATCAGAGATATGAATCGCTCTCGAGTCTTCTTGTACTAGAACCAGTACTGAATTTTGTTATTTGCAAGGCCATCAGATTGTACTCGGGATCGAACCTGTGAGTGCCCAACACTCTATTAATTGCACTACCGCCCTGCTTTAAATGCATGTTTAGATGCACAGTTCTACATTTTGAAACTTTATGAACATTGTAGGCAGCAAAAATACTATCCAAAAAGTTGAGACTTAGAGTGCGAGGCATTAAAATCAAAATAGCGAACGTCACTCCGCCAGATGTACGGCCGTAACGTGTAGTTCTAATCTTTCTTTTCATTGTTTGCATTGCTTTGTTACTTTTTTTTTTTCAGTTGTAAATTTATTTGAATTTCACTTTTCAGTTCTGTGTCCCTGTATGCCACATTGTTGATAACATATAAAAACGCTCATTGGTGTTGGTTCATTTTGTTCTGTTTCATTTTAGATGTTTAATGAATTTCTGTCTTCTCTTTAAATAAAAAATCTTTAATATGCAAAACTCTGCAGTATTGCATTAAATGCATTACCGTTTTATCAGCAGTGATAATGTAACGCTGTTTAGAGCTGTAATCTTATTACCTAGTTATATATCTTCAGGTCTGTTTTTTCAATTAAAATGCCTGCAGTGCTAGAGAAATCTTTAATTATTTTAATTATGTTATTTAATAATTCTTAGATAGAAGCAAGTTTAGTTCAGCACTAATACCACTATTATCATCACCTAAATAAATAAATGTAACACTAATATATGAATAAGTCAGGCACCTGAACATTTCTTAAATTATCAAATGTTTTATTTATTTTGTCCTTAGTGTTTTAAGTCTGTACTGTGTTGGGGTTTTTTCAGATTAGTTGCAACATTTTCATTAATATTTAGTACATCTACATTGAATTTCAATGAAATTGAGCCGGGACCGTTTAGCTCAGTCGGTAGCATGTCTGATTATCAATCTAGGATAGTGTCTCATTATCATTTGTCTTTCACTGCTGATTCAAGTGGGGGAGTTATCAGTTACTTGTGGAGATGGAAGTATACTCGAGTACTGGTAAATCTTCCACAGGATCTGAGGAACAGTGGTTAGGTTAACTGATCATCTGTTAGCCATCACTGGCATAAAAATTGCTCTAAATATTCAGTCAAATCAATTAATCAATGAAATGGAAGCTTAAATATTTCAGTGTGATGCTGAAATTACATCTGCTTGATAAAGAAGTAGCTTCTATGAGGATGTGATATATAAAAATGCTTATACAAAACAGAACATGCTATATTAGGCAGTCACTGCTGAAAATTCTATGTAGCTAATAGAAAATATAATTTTAAGCTAGCTTACCAAGTATTAGTCGATGTGAGAGTTGCATTGGTCTTCATATTTTGTGATACCAATTTACTTGCAGAAGTACAGTGATTCTACTCAGATTTATTCTGAAGTCTTCCTCCGTCAATAAAAATGAACACCATTCGTAATAATGTAAATTATTGAAAAAGGCATTAAAACCAGTTAGGTTAAAGTAAATTCATTTGTTTTGATGGAGTTTTCTGTAATTTGATCCAGTCTTTTACTAAAGTTTAAAGTGTCTATTTAATAAAAAAAATCGCCATTTTGAATCGCAGATGTGTTTAAGACATAAACATAGTGAGAACTCATACTTGTAATGTCACTGATACTAGAATGAGCAAAAATAATGAATGTGCCTTATGACCATATTGTTAAATGTTTTAAAAAAAAAAATTCATTTAAATTATATTGCATGAACTGTTATGAAATGTATATTCCATGTTTTTTTACAGTTTTTCTTCAAAATATTGCAATTCAATTAGGTTATAAGTAAAATTGGCAAATATCTTTTTTAGTTTTAGTCTCCTCATGTTATCTCCCTTCTTGCGTTTTCAACTATAATTACCTCCCCTGTTTCAGCCGGAGTCTGAGGAGAAGGAGGAGGAGAAGGAGCCAGAAGAGGATTACAGCGAAGAAGATCTGCCCAGGATACAGGAAGAGGTCAACAGGCTCCAGGCCGAGTTTGATCAGGCCGTCGTGGAGAAACACTCACTCGAAATGGAGCTCATCTCCATGAACGAGAGACTGAAGGCTGCCACCGAGATGGTTAACAGGTGAAATGACTACATCATATTTAACACATACTGGTACTAGATAAATTGTGTACCCTGGGGTAACATTTTAATTTTAAACGAAGTTGATAAGTTCATGTGTTTTTGTATAAAATTAACATGTGGTTTAACCTTACCCTAAAGGACCATTTTGCTAAATCAAGCTATTTCCCCTAGTTGATTATTAATGCTGGTTTTTACCATCAACATCTACATTGTGTGTTGAACTGTCAACTTTGACCATGACTCAAAGGAAAATGGCTTCATTGACAATGCTAAGAAGCTAAAAAAAATGAAAGAGAAGCAGATAAAGAAATAAGCAAGTCATAATTTTGGTCCTATCATAATTTTTGGCAGATATATAATATCCGTGAAAGAATATATAGTTCTTATAATAAGACCATTCCATTGTCATTTATAAAAGCCGTTGAATATGAAATTCTGACTTTGGGCAAAATGATGTAGACCCTGAAATGATCAGCAATGTAAGGGTTTAGATTGGGATACCAATATTATAACAGCAGGGTCCTCAGTTTCATCAACATATATAAGTATATACTTAAAAAATTAAATCAGAGAAAAGCATCCAGATGATCATGATTTTTGACTGGTTCCAGTAAAACTGCATAATGGTTTTATTGATATTGATTGAAAATATTAATAGATAAATAACCAGTCAAAATGGGTTATGTTTTTAAGTAATTGGGAAAAACTTAAGACAATGTTGGTGATATAAAACATGAGCAAGAATACAATAATAAGTTTGCCGTAACAACATTTCAGCTTGAAGCTGCAGGAGTCAGACTGGAAGCAGCATGTGAAGGACAATGACTGTAATGAACTATTACTGGCCAACTGCATATCTGCCTCCGCCTTCCTAACATACTGCGGACCTGCAAATATGGACACAAGGTGAGCGTTACATTAAATGACAACCTGCTAGAAACGAGTTTTAAATTTGCAATTGTTTCATCCTTCAGTAATGATTTCTAAGTTATAATGAATTCAATCAGGGTAAAGAAAACTGTTCCCTATTCAGTCAAATAATCTTATCTTATCATTCCATAGGCAATTGTGTCAAAGTGAACTGAGGAGATTCGCACAAACATAATATGAAAAATGTTCAAATCATTCTTAAGAATCGTTAGTATGAGAATGTTTTAAGCAGTTGTATTTTTCACGTTTAGTATTCTTGCTGAATATGTAGCTAAACTTGGTGGTGGATCAATTTAAAAAAATACCAGGTTAGGGCCAGAAACATCATATATTCATGTTTTATCAGAGTGTTTTGTCACTACACAGCTATATGCATGTACAAACTTTTCTTTGGGGATCTGAATTCAAAATACCATTCGGCTTTGAGTAAGAATGCATTTATATGTAACGGAGATGAAGATTATTTTTTTGGGGGAAAAAAATATATTTAATGCAAAATATGCTTGTCTTGAACTCTGAGTTCAAAATAGCAAAGCATTCATATTTAATGAACATATGAAATGAATTTTTTTTTAAAATTTATTACATTTAAAGAGACCTCAACCATATCGCCAATACTTTTATGATCTTAGCAACAAAACTGCACATTTATATTAGACGTCATATATAAAATAATTATGGATATTCTGTCCAATAACTTATATTGTGTTTTGTCTCTGTAGTGTTGAATTCTTTACTTTTGTTTACCAAATATTAAATCTTGGCCCGAGATAAAAGTCACTCATTGGCCAGTATCCTTTGACAAATAAAACAGAAAATGCCGACCTGTGTAATGACGAACTTCCTATAAATAAACTAAACTACAAGGACTAAAAATCAACCATTATCTTCTAATAGGACCTTAGTATTTCCTCTTTATCGTTCAATAAACTTCCAATCATTACTGAACAGAAAGTTACAGGTGATGCATCTTTAATGCTAATTGCTAAACATACTTTGCAGGAAGCGTATGGGCGAGTTCTGTATGCAGGTATGTGAGCATCACGGTATGCCTCTACCCAAGAAGTGTCTCTTCAGAACCCAGGAACTTGTTGATTTCCTCTATACACCTGTAAGTACATGTAGATTCTGGTATAAGTTATGTTGAAAATGAATCACTCTTTAAAATTATATTTAATCCTTTTACCTATTTACAAAGGATCTTGAAGAAAGTTGTCTGTTAAAAAATTGATTTTGTTTTTATTTTATTAAACAAGTCAACATTGTCTGTAGAATTGATCTGATGAAAGAGCAACTGTCGCTTCACCCACTGGCCACGTTGCATTGTTTGTCCAAGAAAATACAATAAAATACAATGTTGTGTTTACTTAGAGACCATTCATTTGTCTAAAGAAAATGGCATGACTGGAAACAAATCTTGTTTTATTGACAGCCCACGTCAGGTCAGTTGCATGGAACCCTCCTTTCATATCTATTGAGATACCTTGAAACAAAGATTTTAACACTCCCCGTGTCATGTACTGTAAAATGCTGTAAAAGTTGCCTCTGTTAGAACAATACTGAAATTGTGAAATTGAATTAAATTGTACCACCATTTTGATAACATGGACTGATGAACTTTTACCAGCAGCTCTTTGTCTTGCTATGAGGACATATACCTAGTCCAAACAGTAGAAAAAGTTATAAAGTTTGCTGGTTACTTGCAGAAGGATGATGGTTGTCCTTCTGTTTATAGTCGCAACCCATTTTCAGTTAACATCTCAACTTGAGATTTTCTTCATCTGAAAATTTTGAAATGCCATAACTTCGTTTACTTTGATTATTTTGTATGTTATACTTTTCCAATGAGTAAAGATTTGTTATGCCTTGAAGTCTACATGGTCCTTTATTTGTGATGATTTCCAGTAAACATTTAGAGAAATTAGGACTTTCCAGTAGAGGAAAATCTCAGTTTGAGATGTTTAGTGAAACCAGTCCCTGATGCTCTGTCTGAGGTCTACCTCCACCATTAACACTAGTCAATATGTAGTATTGGCATACCACATGTACAATGTATTGAAAAGGTCATATATTCACCCCCAAATCTCTTTGCTTTAAGCTTGACATAATGCACCTGGAGATACTGCAACTGCCGACGACCCAGCTGATGTTGGAGAATGCCTGCTTCCTCATGCAGCAGGAGAGCCTTACAGCCTGGCCCCTTGTCTGTGACCCTACAAGTCGTATCATACAGTGGCTCAGGTTCTACATGAAGGACAAGGGATTGGTGGAAGTGAGATACACGGTAAGTTGGGAATGAAGTGTTTGCATGTTTCATTATCTCTCATGAACAGACTCGATACAACCGAGTCTGCTTTTTTGTTTTTCAGTTTTAACTTGCGTTTGTACTTTCAATGGTTGCTTTTATCAGATATTGATTATCACAACAGCAGTCATAATACGCATTATATAACAGCTGTAAAAAGTCACCTCATACTTTGACTCGGTGTTGTTATTATTTCTGATGCTTTGCAATTGCGGAACTTATGATATTCAACATTGCTTGAGAATAAAATACTGCTAAACCCAGTGCCCGAGGGTGTGTGTGGGGGATGGGGGAGCATGAGAGGTGTTGTATGTCTCACTTCCCTCCATGAACAGACTCAGTAAAACCAAGTCTGTTATGTTCTTCTTTTGGTTGTGTTCTGTGCTTCCAACAGATCCTTTTTCAGATATTATAAACATAGTGTCCCTTTATTGCAGTAAGGTACAATGTAGGATTAGAGTAAGAAGGCACTTGCTGCCTTTTGGTACTAATGGGACAAAATGATGTTGTTGTATGGTGTTCAGCTTCGTTCTCAACAATTTTCCAATCATATTGCAATGGTGTCTTCTTGAGACAGTTTCTGAGTGCTGCCACACTGGAGTTTCATGCTACAGTCACATGGTATGATACCTCACCCAGTCACATTATACTGACACCGGGCTGACACCGGGCTTTAGTATTACCCGGCCAGGATTAAACACACCACCTTCCGAATGCACTACCACTAGACTACACTGCGATCACAAATGATGATATCAGTCCTGTTACATTGTATAATGATTAAGGAGATTTTTAAGAAAAATATCATTGAATTTTTTTTTATATTTTCTTTCGCTTTGTGGGAGCAATGACTAAAATATTATGTAAGATTCTGAAGTCTTTGAATATCAGTTCACTTATTCCTTATTCCTATTTTAAATATCTTAATGTTAAATAGATTAGTTGTCTCTATAATATCTTTCAACAGGAAGTCACTATAGTATAATTTTATTCATTTTCTAATGCTTTTAATTATTTATAATCAGAGAAAAAATGGTGGGGTTGCAATTTTCTCTGCCTTGATTGTTACTTTGTTTGACTGTTTTTCTTCTCTCTTTTCCAATTTTAGTTTAGCTGTTTACAGGCGGTCAATACATCTAATCATAGTTCATGAGAAAAAAATTTTTTTTGAAAGTAAACTACCGTATAATAAAACGCAAGAATCCGATATACTGAAAACAGTATTGTTTTTTCTAATTTGAGTAAATACACTTCTGGGTACTTTACAGGAGTTACGCTCACAGCTGGAGAACTGTCTGGCTGACGGCAGCCCATTATTGGTGACAGATTGTGACATAGAAAAGCTGGCCAAAGATAGCAGGTTCAGGTACGCCATACAGAGATGCCCGGATTTCATCAACGGCAAGAACAGATTCAAGATTATTGTAAGTACATTTGTAGTAGCATCTTTATTCGAGGTATTGTGATTATTGATCCTGTTATAGTGCAGCTAATATGTTTCTGAGAGAATAATCTGAAGTAAGTGCTAGTGAAATTGATAGAAAACTTGACAGGCAATTAAACTAGATCCTGTTGATTCATATTGTTTTAAATGGTGAGGATATTTTGTCAAACACTGCAGTACTGATATAATGTGATCTGATTTAACGCGAAACTCAGTATAACGTGTTGATCACATGTTGCAAAATGCACGTAATGATGGTAAAGAATGCCTTTCTTTTAAAAAAAAAAGGTATTTTTTTACCAATTTATCGATATATACAATTGAAAAATATAAAAACAGAATAGAAAAAAACCCTTAAGTTGTCATTTCATAATAAGTTACACAATATATTAAAAGATAGAAAGACGTTAGCATAAAGTTCCACAGATGATGTCTTGTTCGACATGTGGAATTTTTCATAGCCACGGTATTTATAACGCGGTTCATCTATAATGCTCTTTAGCTCTGGGGACCAGGTTATATATCAGGAACCTTAGTGTACTTAGACCAGCACAATTTTTAACTTGAGTCAAATTATCTCAATGAAATGATATTTCAAGGTCTAGTAGTTCTTTTTCTAGAAGAGCAAAAAATGGACCAATAATTAACTGAGATAAAAATGTATACCTAAATAACAGGAAGACCAACAAGTGAAAGGTTTACCAGGGATTTTTATGTATATAATTACTTTAAAATTATTGCAACTAAGAAACATCACATTCTTTTAAGTCTTTCTGGATAGAACTAAAGTATATGCGTATGAAGGTCTTGGTCAAGGACACCACACATAGACATGGCAAAAATAAAAAACTTTATACTCCCATTCTTGGTCTGATGCCGTACAACTGGACATAACTCTCCAGATACTGTCTGATGTTTATGCAAGTATAACTGCATGAATGTGCCAATTTTGCTGGCTTTTAAATGACTTGTTTACTTTAGGTGGAGGACCACGAGGTAGAGTGTGACCCTCGTTTCCGACTTTACCTTCACACAACTGTGGAGCCCCACCAGGTGCCCCAGCAACTGGCTGCATATGCGTCCGTCATGTACTTCCAACTGTTCAGACAGTGTGTAGAAGAGGAGCTACTGAACAGGTTCATGGCTCACGAGAAGTCCCGCCTTGAGGATGAACAGATAGCTTTACGTCAGGTATGTGCAGAAAGTCATGGTAAAAGTTATTTAATTGTAACTTAATTCAATAGTAACATGTCGACTGCTGATTTCTGTTATTGCATATGAATAGAGAACAACATTATCCTTAAAATGTTTTAAAGAAATAATGAAAATTTGATATTGTAATCAATGGTATATACAGTGTTCTTGAATTCTTGATCGTAAGATTGATCATTTATATTTCTGTTCATTTCAAAGTTTTCACAGCACATTTTCAATGCTGGTTTGACATCAACTCCAGGTATTGAAGGTCACTCCAATCTAGCATCTCATCTCCTTTGGAGGTTGCTGCCTATGACAGTAGACAATGTTGAGTAGGATTTAAAAAAATGTCATCTATTAATATCACCTTTTCAAATCATACGCAAATCAATTATTTTGACCCTTAACATAATTATGCAACATTTTAATATTTAAACAAGAACAATTCAAGTCTTTGAACTATTAAGTAATAAGTAATTGATGATTTTACAAATTCGATGACAATTTGCAGGAAAGACAAGAGAACATGCAGTTACTGGATAAGTTGGAGAAACAGATGCGAGAGAACTTGTCCAGCGATGTACGTCTCATGAACGACCTCCAGGCAACCAAAAAGCTCGCAGAACTCAAAAAGCAGTATGATGAAACTGTCGAAAGGTGTGTACTTATTTGGTTATAAAAAATTAATGAAACATTGGTAATTACTTAAAAGGGGAAAATTCCATAGACACAGAATGCAATAAACATTTTATATCAAATGATTGTGTGGAAATGTCATGATCTGACTGTTAAGTAATAAGTCTTTGGTAACTTTCATAAAAATTCTAATGACACATACAGATCCTTGATTCCATTTTTAAATATATTTGGAATCTTTGGGGAGAGGGGGTCTAGAACTTTTGTTGTCTCTCACTCGATCTGTCAGTGAATCAGATTATACCATTGTGTACTTTGAATAATGAGGAAGGTTTACAATTTGTCCTTTTCTGATGTGTTGCAAATCAAATTGAGATTTTTCTGTGATGGTGTTTTTTTTTTATCTTTTAATTCTACAGTCAAACACGAGTGGAGACGAGTGAAGCTTCAATTTTGAAGGCACGTGATGGATTCCGTTCTATTGCTCAGCGTGCTGCTGTATGTTTTGATGTGACGCAATACATGCGTGAAGTGAACCCCTTATACCAGGTGTCATTCAACCGGTATCTTGACCTGTATGATGCAGCCATCAGTCATTCTGAAAGGTAATAATCTCCATTTATGCATTTTCAAATGGCTGCCAACTCATGAGATACAGAGACTACCCAAGTTGGTGTTCGTGGCCAGAACAAGTTAAAACTGAGAAAATACAGAGGCATAAATATTGAAGAAAAAAATTATCGGGCAGCCAGATTTTATTGATGCTTATTTATACTTTTACATACTTTTTATGTTATTCTATTTCATCATACGATTATATTTTATTTGTTAAATATTTTACATTTTTTCCATTAAAACCAAGAAATAATTTCAAAAACTAATCTATCACTAGTTGACGACAACAATAATACATGTGCACTGACCAATTTATATGTAGCAAAGTTGATCTGATCACAAGCCTAATATATATGATACCACAGTTATTGACCATTCATTGGCATAAAATACTAATGTGACATCACCGTTATCGTTCGTCAGGTCTGCAATCAAGGCTGTGTTGGAGAAGGTGACGAGTAATGCTTACTACTACACAGCGAGGGGTCTATTTGAAAGAGACAGATTCATCTTCGCTCTTCTCCTAGCAGTAGAGGTATGTTATATATAACATTTAAAAAAATAATTTTGTGTATTTGTTAAACATTTAATAGGCCATGGTCAAATGGTCTTAGGATCTGTAACAAAAAGCAAAAAGAGTGTGAACTTCGCATTATGGAGACCGAGAATTTAAGCTTTGGTGAAGTGTGAAATTATCGCCAGTAACTTTAACTACAGTTAAAACTGTCTTACACAGCCTGTAGTCAAGGGAAGAAGAAAAAATATCTTTTAAGAGGTTGTTTCTTAATACAGATTAGTTTGCATGAAAAATCGCAAATGTGACTGTTTAAGACAAGTGACTGCTTAATAGAGGTGACTGCTTACACAGGTTTGACTATTTCTAGTTTCCTGATCAGAAACATGCTTGCGAGGCCTTTCTCCATGTCTATAACAGAAATTGTCAACTGAAGTGATCTGTGTAAGGTCTGGCTAGCCCAGTCAGTAATACACATGACTGTCAATCCAGGGGTTGTGAGTTTGAATCCCCAACCTGACCGCAGTTTCTGTGATGATTATCAGTGAAATGTATTCTACAGCCATGGACTTCCCACCTCTACATATAAATAGAATAATAGATATTAGACTTGTACAGATCAGGTGTGTCTTGTTCTGGCTCCCGTTTCACCATTAATATTTGAAAATTTAAATCAAAGAAAAGCAGCCAGGTGATCATGATTTTAGACTGGTTCCAGTAAAACTGCATACGGTTTTATTGATTTTTATTATTTTACAGATAAATAACTAGTCAAAGTTGTTAGTTTTAAGTGTTCAAGTAAAAAATGTTGGTGTAGCAAAAGCTGGTTAACTGTGGGTGGGTGTTGGGGGCATGAAAAAACAACATGCAAACAGACAACTGAAGTGATCGGTATCTTTTTCCTCTTTTAGAAAAAAAGGCAAAATTAGACATTTAAGAGATAGCTAATTATTGTTTAAAAACCAGACACAAAATGTAATTATTTTAAGTGTTGATGTTTTTATTTGTTACTGTATGACAGGTTGAGGACTCGCTGAACCGTATCGGCCAGGGTGAGAGGGAGTTCATGATATCTCCGGACTACAGCTCCGTCGTCATGCTGTCTCTGGGTCACATCCAGCAGTCGCAGGAGAACAAGATCGCGCAGACCAAGAAGCCATTTGATTGGATGTCTGATGATCAGTTCCACAACCTGCAGGTGCTTGCCACACATTTTGAATGGTTCCAGGTACGTTCACATAATATTTTCTTCTTGAAAACACAATAATCTCTGGGAATTCAAAACTTCTCAGTGTCACATAGATTGTAAGCATAAAATCTCTGGGAATTCTAAACATCCAGGATCATCATAGTGAATAGTTTAATAGATATTTCAGTCAAATTCTACATGCTTTAAATTTGGTATTTAAGATTGTATTATTAATGATGTAAATATGTAAGATTGTTGATAATCAGTAACCCGACCCACATTACAGGAAATGTTTGACCGTATGCCAAAGGATGGTCGTGAGACACAGTGGCGTAATTTGTGTGAATCTGACAACCCCGAGACGATGCCACTTCCCGACAAGATGGACGACGTTTACAAGCCAATGCAGCGTCTGTGTGTTGTCAGGGCAGTCCGCAGTGAGAAACTCATGCATGCTTCAACAGTGTTTATAAACACGGTCCTCGGCAAAAAGTAAGTCTACAATTTTGTCAAAATATATAAAAAAATCAGTTTAATATTTCTTATAGATTGTTGAATTAGCGATATGACATGGTTTTACGTATAAGATTCAAGTATAGTTTTAATTTTAAAACTCAGGCTTTCAGTTCACCACCATTTTCTTAAAATTTCTTCAATATTCAATATAATGTCAACAAATTAGTTATTTATTTCCAACGTAATGCATTTCAGTAAAGTTAATGGTAATAGACTTGATCTAGAATTGGTGTTGCATCTGTCTGCAAAATTAGATTTTAGTATAAAAATTTTTTTTACAGTTATTGTTTTGACATAGCCAGCTTTGACAAAACAATTTTTTTTTAGCATGAGTAATTTTCAAGAAGCAGTGTGACCTCTCACACCCCCATCCATATCGTTTTATGTATTCGCATGGAAAAACTTGACCTGACCAGTTACAAAATTAATATTATCCATTATTAAAATGATGCTTATCTTTTTTTTTTTTTTTATTGAAAAATTGGGTTATCCATGGCCGAGTGGTCTAAGGTGCTGTCATCTAATGACCACTGACCTCTCACTGCTGAGGTTGTGGGTTTGAGCCCAGCTCGGTCCAAAAACATTGTTTGAAAATGTTTTCCATTTATTTGCAGAAGGAAGGTGGTTCTGCTCAGATTCATTCTTAAGTTTTTCTCCGCCAATAAAACTAAATATGTCTTTTATATCCTATTATTTGTTAAAAATGGCATTTAACTCCAATGATAAATACAAAAAGATTAGGAACATACAAAATATGTTGGTGAAATGAAAGCTTGGTTAAATTGTTGTTGTTTTGAAATGACAGCATGTTTTAGGACATTAAAATATATTTGCAATTATTATTATCATTGTTTATCAATACTTCATTGTTCATTGGTTTGATTTAAGTTATTCATGATTTTATATACATTTGTACATATTTGGTGTTGGTAATTTTTTTTTATTAATCAAAAATTTTAAAGATAAAAATAAAAAATAAAAGCCTCCCGCCCTCCCCGTTTTTAAGAAATATTTGGATAATAATCTAGCAATTAACTTTATAATGGCCTAACTCTCAATTGCTCAATTTGGAATCAGAGCATATAAATGGCTGATCAGCAAAACATATATTTTGAGATATAGTTGATAGTGTTCCCTCATGACTAATGCCTGCTGTCACTTTATAGTAGTCTGCCAGCGCCGTCTGGTAGAAAAGGGTAAGTTTGCCGGAAAAGCACATGTGTATACTAATATATTCTGTAGTGGGTGGGGTATAGTTTGGCATATTTCACTAATTAAGCTGGTAGCCACGCGGTTTTGCACCACCTTTTTTCATACTCTCGTGTAGACGGCAGGACATGTACCAATTATGGAGTAATACTTCAAGATTTTTTTAAAAGTACTTGTTTGAGATAAAATAAAAGAAATTTTTTTTTTATAAAAACATTGTAAATGAGTTCATCTTGTAACATGTGGCGCTTAAAAGACAGTTCTTGGTCTGGGGTCAGCATAATGTGATCAGACCGGGTGTCATACCATGTGCAAGCAGCATGGGCTTGGCATGTCTTATTATAATGTATCAAGCCCACACCACCATGATATAAATGACTGAAAGATTGTTGAATATCATGGTATGTACTTTGCAATATGATAACATAAATTATATATTCCATACAAAAAATCTTGAAGTATACTTTTATATCTGCATGTGAGGTGGATTTTCAACATGTGCAACATGGAATGATGTGGCTCTTGTACTTTGACAAATGTGAACTGAGGTGGCTCTTGTACTTTGACAAATATGAACTGAGGTGGCTTTTGTACTTTGACAAATGTGGACTGAGGTGGCTCTTGTACTACCAATGTTTGCTGTTTTTTATTGTTTGTTGTTTTTTATTTTCCTTACTTGTTCATTGTTGGTACAATGTGTCAGTATTTGTTATAGGAATCTGATTTATAAATGTTTGAAATTATTGTTACAGTAAAAAGCTGAAATATGCAATGAGAAATGGGTAAATTTATTTCAGACAATTAGACCTATAGTTCCCATCCTACTATCTTTAAAGCAGTGTCATCATTTGTTATCTTCCACCATAATTTTTTTTTAAGTGAGAGCAGTAGTGTAATGGATAGAGTGTTAGCCACTCATGCCAGAGATTGCGGGTTTGATCCCCAGCTGGACCCAATGCCTCTTAAAAAACAACACTCAGTACTGGTCTACTCAGGAAACGGACTTGAGAGCAATTTATTAAGCTCTAAGCTTTCATCGCAGTCGAACTAAAATATATTAGTATACACTAAAATCAATTTTGTATACATTTGAAATACAGTCTATAGAATGCAACCTGGTTTATGGTTAGAACCTGTGTTGAATCGGCTTCCAACCAATTTTTAACAACATAGACTGATATGATAATAGCAATGGCCTAGTTGTTCAAATATTGTTAAAATTAACCAGAATATTTGAAAATTAATGTAGAAAGACTCTGACTTTATGTGAGAAAGTTTCCAGTTACTTGCGGAAGGACGGTGGTTCTACTCAGTCTGACTCAGTCTGAGGTCTTCCTCCACCAGTAAAACTGGATATGCCATATATAACCTGAAATGTGTTGAAAATGGCGTTAAACCCCATTCAAAAAAAAAAAAAAAAAAAAAAAAAAAAAAGACTGTTAAATATTTATCAATTCTTTGAACAACTAGGCCATTGCTGTAATCATTATCAGTGTCTGAAATTATGATTTTTCAAGTTCTCTTTTAACCCAAATGATACTATACCTTTTATCAGAACCAATAATCAGAGCATGTTAAAGAACTAGTGAATATTAATTAATGATAAGAGTTCTAACACCAGTATTCTTTACTTGACTTCACTGTTCCCAAGTGCGACACTATAAATAATTACGTACACAATGTATACTGTATGGTATATGTATATATCTGGTGTTTGCTATCAATACCTTTGAAAATGTCTAAGAATGCTCTGATGTAACTGAGGCTATTTTTTAATGAATTGATGATGTTTGCCTTCAGTAACCCAATAATAAAAGTCCATAGAAATATTTTTTTCAAATTATTGAAATACTCTTTTCAAGCTTTATTTGAAATTTCTGAAATTTCATTTTTAAAAAAAACAACTCAGTGATGACATTGCTTGTAAAACATTATAATTTTTAAATAATATCAAATTATTTACCAAGATACAAATTTATTGATATTAGTTCTGATTCTACCTTGTAACTAGAGTATGAAATATAATCAAAACGTGTATCTAGAACAGATAAATTATAATAAACATACTGCATTCATAGCCAGAGCAGCTGTATGGCTAATTGGCTTCTTAATGCTCCAAGGGGTCAAAATGTAATATCATATGCATTGTATGTTTGTATGAAATATAATAGATAAATTGTAACGTCATGGAACAGGATAGTCCCTCTTTATCACTCGTATCCGTGGGTCCCTCCAAGACTGACTGGTCTGAAACCCTGTTATCTAATGACAACTTGCCTCTCACCACTGAGGTCGTGGGTTCAAGACGAGCTTTATCAAAAAAAAATTACGTGTAAATTTATTTGTAATTTAACCTGTTTGGCATAGATGCATTCCTCCACCAATAAAACTGGATATGCCATATATAATCGTTGTGTGTTGAAAATGGATTTTAACCCAATTCATTCTTTTCACATTAAAAGGTGTAGAGTATGTGTCAAGGTCATTTATTTTATATTGACCTGCGTTAAAGGTCATTTATTTTATATCGACCTGGGTAAGGTCATTTTTTTAAACATTGACACCATGCATTAAGAATTAGTTGCTCTCCAGATTATGTGTATGGAATTTTAGAAAACTTGCTATATCCAAGTAAATTTAAAAGCAAATTATAAAATGCAGATGAATAATTTGCACAATGACCTTAATTTTTTAAAAACTTTTTTTCATTTCCTGAAGATATTAGAGTGTTTGATGTCTGAAGCGCTGAAGTATCACTCAAGTTGTCTAAAGTTTAAATGTAAAAAACACAAACGTGCTTCCATTCAGCTGTCTAAGGTCAATACCAGTATATCGCTGTGTGCTCCACATTTTCAAATGGACAGTAAAATAAATATAAGCATATAAGATTGACCTCTGATTATACGAGTATAAGAGAGTTGGTATTTAGAAAAACAGAACTTTCTCCTGCATCACAATGCTTTTTTATCAGAGGCAGCCAGAAATGATAGTTTGATGTTGTTATTCACTAGTAGTCTTTTTGTCACAACATCAAATTAAATATACAAAAACTGGCCGATAGCATCAACATGTAATCAATAGTTACAATTAGGTTAGTGCTTTTGTAATGTACAGTCTTCCATCTCTAGACATGATATAGCTGCTCTGTTTTACGATACTCTAAATCATTCGCGACTTGAAGATAATAAATGATGTTCAGGGCACTTATTCATAAAGTACCTTAATTTATGTAAAAATATACCCAATTTTTCACATCAATTTTATGGTGTCATTACATTTTCTATTAACAAAATACAGGTTAAGATCTTGTCTTATTAATTAGTGAAGGTATAAACTTAATAATCCATAACAATGGTGTGTTAAAATGAGAAAGAAAATTATCAGAAAATCTTTAAATCCGAGTTAGTGGATTTTTCAACTCAAGATACTCTATGAATACGGGCCCTGGATATTAAACTTGATGCCACATTGTTAAAGTAGCAAAACCAGTGACTGAAGATACATTATTTGGGTCTCGGTCAAGAAATTCCCATTAAAAATCATCCTTCTAAATCATTAAAATGTTAAGAAGAAAATGGTAAAGGAGCTTTCAGGTATAGAAATTCATTATAAAGTTAAGTATAAAATAAAATTAAAAAAATAATATATATACAAAATCTCCGAATTGATCAATCTTGGACAAATTACCTTGGGGAAAAAAATGAAATCTTCTGTACTTGGGCAAAATATGCAACCCTTCTCGAAGACAGTACGTGAGTAGAACAATAACAGAGCAGCCGTGTCATGTTTAAAGATTTATATCTTACGCAGTATTTAATTATGAAATATATTCATCTAAATATCTAAACGAGAATAGAATCTGTAGAAAAAGCTGTACATGTGCATTATATGTTACTAAAAATGTCTTGTGATTTGTTTGTAAACAAACTTGTTCTCAATCAATTTTTTGCTAGTTTGTCAGAACTGCTTCCAGGGTGGTAAGCTATTGTGTGCTGATCACGTGACTATACAATATACTGTTGCCATAGTTACCAATCATGCTTGCGTGTGACGTTTTGTGTTTCAAAATTGACATCAAACAATATGTTTATGCTTTAATTGTGTGAATTTGTACATTTAAAAACAAATTATAATTATGTATCATTTAGCTTTAAGATGACTCATCATTCAAAATGGAGTTTGATATAACATTATTAAAAAAATATTTTTTAAAAAAAACAACAAAAAAACATGCTTGTTATATCAAAGAAAGTAGGCCAACAATGAGGGATAAGGTTACAATGTGTGTTTATGTTAGACTAATTTCATGTGTTTTTCACTCGTCAGTAACAATTGGTACTTTTAATTCCAGGTATTTACTATTCCCTTGAATGGCGGCAAACCACCTTAGTTACTTATATTTTTCATAAAACAATACTTACTGTTCACTATAAACTGCAGTCAACGACTGACTGTACCATTTTGCTTGATGAGTCACATATTACTATGGATTATACCAACAGCATCATAAAGCAAAGACTAGCATTTGTTAATATATTTCTACCAATACTCAATCTTTCCATGACCAACTGTAGTCTTTTAAGGCACTTTCAAGGTTGTAAATTACCTCCTGAGTGTGCACCTCTGTCTTAAGTCCGAAAATTTGCATGATATTTGCTGAAAGAAAGGTTAAGTTTTATTTATGTTCATGTAGATCTGTTCATTTGCATGTGTAGTAGCTTTTGAAACTTGATGCCATATAGATACTGTAATATGTTGAAAATGGTGTTAAATACTATTAAAAAAAGATGTACTCCACTCTACAAACAGAATGTTAACTCTGCCAATAAAAACAAGACAAATGGGTTATCTTAGTGCTACACTTGGTGCCATATAGATACTGTAATACAGTAAAAATTGCATTTAAATACTATTTGAAAAACATCTACTCATGCTCTACCAATAGTCTGCAAGCTTTTCCAATAAAAACAAGATAGTTTGGTTACTTGAGTGCAATACTGGGTGCCATATAGAAACTGTAACTTGTTGAATGTTACTTCTATCAACAACCTATATTGGTTATCTCGGTGTCTGTATCAAACCTATCTGCTGGTACACTTGATTATTTTCCATGGGGAAGTTTCAACATGCGCAATATCAAAAAAAAAATCTCCTGTTTTTGTAGACCCTATTGAGAACATAATATTTTGTTTGTTGAACTCGCACAAATAGGCAAATGTTTTGCTGTGTATACACATGAAATATATACACTTACACAGTTTATAGGGATCACCATTTAACATCAATTAGCCAAGTATGAGTATTTAGAAAAATCCGTGCAAATGTGCTGTAACATTAAATGAAAATAACAGCCAATGGAATTTGGCTCATCTCTAGAATATAATTATTATTCTAAATTTTTTATTTGTCGAAAAATGTAACCTCCTCAAATATCAAATTATTTTAAAAAATATAATTTATCATTTTCTCAAACCAATTTTTGTAGTATCTTATTTCTTTATCATTAATATACTCTTGTATTACATTCTATCTTTCTGTTTATTTTATCTTTAAGTTTATTGTAAAGAATTAGTGGAGTTTGTTACAGATTAGACCAGCCTTTAGTATAACTCATAATGCTTGTTTAACTAGATATCATTTCATTTATTACATTATATTTTGTGTTTGCATGCAATTATATAGTATAGAGAGTAGCATGCATGTGTTTGCATGAAGTATATTTTGCATCAACGGTATCTTAACTAATTTTAGACTCGGACAGTCTTGAAGTCAAGTTACTGAAAATTATAATTTCAATTGAAGTTGGCAAGTCAAACAACAGATAACATTAAGCTCTAATTGAATTTAGCTTTTGAAGGTAAAGTCAAACCTGACTTAAGCAGTCAGTCAAGTGAAGGAGCAAAGATGGTTGTTGCTTAATTCAAGTTAATTTACTCTGAAAGCTTAGAAATGAGAAACAGATAAATGGTTGTTTAAGACAGGTGCTGCTTAATAGAGATGACCGCTTACACAGGTTTGACTGTTCATAAAAGTACAGAGATAGCCACGGTGGCTGAGTACTTGTGTATCAAACCTGGTTAAGCAGGGCGGTTACTAAATCTAGTGGATAGAGTGTTTGACGCTCATGCTAGAGGTTGTGGGTACGATCCCAGCTCTATCCATTGTTCTCTTCAAAACAACATTCAGTACTGGTTCTACCTAGGAAGCAGACTCAAGAGTGATTCATATAAACTCTGAGCTTAATTTGCAACTCAGCTGAAATAAATTAGTATAGACTGGATTGCAAACTTCTGGAGGTTAATGACAATACTATTTCTTTGTAGTCTATCCTAGAACCTGATATCTCCCGAATCAGGTCTATTAACCACCAATGAGAAAAGCAGGGAATTCTATGCCCGTCCCACAATTCATATCAATTGAACACCTACTAAACTAATATATAACGTCATTCAAACTTTCCCTGAAGCAATTGACCAATCAGTGTGCTTCAGGCCTTCTAAAATTCCAAAATGCAAATCGGTCCAGGTTTTTTACTACCGTAAGAATCGCACTTATTTATAAAAAATCACTAAAATTGCCTTACATTTTGCCATTACATGTATGCATACCCCACCCACCATGTCAGCTGCATCGTGTATTTCTCCGTTTATTTATTAATAGGAAACGATTTCAAGTTTATTTGTGTATTATTTATAACATACTTTATCACAATGTGTACATTTTAATGACTGACATTATGTTTCCGCTTTACTGAATAATTTTCATTCTATTAAAAATGTTCGATCGAACCGGAAGTGATGTAAGTTTCGGAAGCTGCGTGAAATAATCACCGTGGAAACCAATGTAACGGTTCAACCACAAAAATAAACCATTCAGAACCTGTCCCACATCAAAACAAAATCGGTCCGGCTTTTATCACTTTCATTAATTAATGTCATTAATTTTATAATTAAAATTATTTTTTTTTAAAAATGAAACAAACAAGTAACACCGCACGTTTTATCAAATATTTTAATGACGCAAACAATATTCGGTCCGACCGTCCCAGCTTTGGCTAGCGGTATATCAAAGAAATATACGAACGCAAATACAGTCTTTTGATGAACCGACAGAACGCTATGGGTCACTGATCACACATCGAAGGCGTGCTACATAGCGATAGACTCTTCCGATAAACTCCCCTAATACCGTCAATGGTTTAGTCGAAATTGTCATCATTTCGCACAGCAGGTGACAAAACAAACGGATTATTGGGTCAAATTATATTGCCGCAAGGCGTATTTCGCAGGTCAGTATGGCATGGTAAGAGCAATTTATGAGATTTTATACGACCGATAGAAAATATCTGGACCGATTTTTTATTGAACTTTGAAAATATCTGGACCGATTTTTTATTAAACTTTGAAACGAAAACCGGTTTTGAACTTCTGAAATCGGTCCAAAAACCGAAAAACCGGCAATTTTAGAAGGCCTGGTGTGCTTGTAACATTTGCTATTTAACGGACCCATTCAGGAGAGCTGGGTTCGTTCTACAGACTAGCTTCTTTAGTGGGCAAGAGTCTGCTTCATTGATTGTCTTAAACATGGTTATTAAACATGTGGTCCACCGCATCTTTATATATCCTCTGAGCATGTAAAATGCCAGGATCCCAATTGTATTTAAAAAAAAATATATGATAAAATTAGGGCAAATCTTTTGAATCCTGCCCATCATTTTTGTCATTGTTAAGCCTTTCTTGTCATTTAGATTAAAACAATACTCAGTCAAATTGTCTTTAATTTAAGCATGATGACTGCCACATATATTCAATAAAAACAATAATCAATTATATAATACTAGCCTTGCATCTTATTAATATAACAAAAAAACACCTATAAAGTATACTTTGAATTCATTTCATTTGTGCATAATAGACTACACATACAATGTATAAGCAAATTATGAAATTTAAAGTTTATTACTGCATTTTTATTTTAATCTTGTGTTTGCATGCATGTTTATTTAATTTTTTTAAACATTGAAATGATTCTTTATTTAAATAATAGGATTAAGAAAGAGTATATGATAATGATGCCTTATTGATATACTTAAACATTGTACTAATTTAGTGGTATCTGATTCCAGATTCAAGTTAGATGCACCAAGATAACACTGTTTGCTGTTTTTTTACAGGTACTATGGCGATGTTGGTGTAGATCTGACAACATTACTGAAGCAGAGCTCTCCGCTGGTACCCATAATGCTACTGTACAAACTGGAGGCCGAGGTGGCGGTGAAGCTGTTTGTTGACTTTGCTCACAAGAAACAGAACAAGACCCTGCAGTTTTCTGTGACGGACAATAATCCGAACACGGAGAGGACGGCAAGGAAGCATATACAGAAGGCCATGGCAGAGGTAAGTTCGGCCCCAACAAGGTGAAATCATCTGGTAGGAAGTTGGGAAGACTATTATCAACAATAAAGACTTTTTAATTAAATAAAATCAGCAATTAAACATTGATGCAAGGATGCATGCGATAGTGCCACATGTGTATTTTATTACGACAAAAATGAGTTCATATGTGTTAAATGAATAAAAATGAAATTTTTATTTATGGGTAATCTCGTGAGTGACTTGTTTTTCTAACTATTTTTATTAAAATCTTTTTTACTGCAATTAATCGTTGATAATTTTGCTATACTGCAATTAATGTAAAATTGTTAAAGAAAACCAACTAAATAGAAAACTGGCTATGGAATGGTGTATATAAAATACAATTTCTTCAATATGTCTATTACGTCTGCATAATAGACAAGCAAAAATTCAGCCGTTTATCTATAACTTCACACCAAAATAAAAACATGTAAATAAAGTCAAATATTCCAAAATTTACATTGTTATTCATATTCAAAAATTGTCCTCATATGTTGATTGACCTGTCAGAAATCATATACATGTGTATTCTTTATTATTTCTAGGGTATGTGGGTTCTGCTACACAGTGCCCACAACTCGCCCCACCTACTGCTGTCCCTGGAGAGTATATTAGAGGAACTATCAAGCTCCACCCAGCCAGATCCTCTCTTCCGGATTTGGATTTCGTCGCAGGCCTTACCTGAGGTGTTGCCTGTCAGACTTATACAAAATTCTGTAAGGACCATAGTAGATACACCGAAGGTAAGCTGGCTATATTCATTTAAAAGTGAGCTTTGTTAATTGCTAACAAAAGGTAACACCATTGGAAACCATTGGGTCTGTCATAAAAATTGAAAATTACAGTAATTTGCTTTGGTATATAACTTTTTGTTCTGGAATTGTTTCTCATTTCCTGTGTTTCCTACATGATAGTACATCCATTGCTTCTCTGTCTGAGAGCAACTCAAAATCATTTTTCATTTTGAGTTTGAGTGTACTTTATACATTCTAAGCTGTCAGTCCTGTGCAAGTGGTCACCTGTATTGAGTAGCCACTTGTTTTAAGCAGCCATATTTGCTATTTTCTATTTCTATGCTTTAAAGCAAATTAATCTGTATTTAGTGACTTCCTGTCTTAAAAGGCCACTTTGGATTCTTCCCTTGACTGGCTTCTTATGACAGGTTTGACTGTTGAACAAATACTGGTACAGTTCCTTTATCGGTTTACTAAATTTATTCTTTTCAGTAAATTTTACCTACCGGTATGTATTGGATTACTGAAAATGTCCTTCGAAGTTTCCCTAAGGCAATAAGACCATTAAAAACTCCATATTTTTCATGATCATAATAAAAATATAAGTACACATTTTTTTACTTATACAGTCATGTACAAGCATAAAAATTTATGAAACTTTGCCATTCATCAAATGGAAATTAGAAAAAAAACTTTTCTCTTTTTTGTGTTATCCTTGGAATTCGTGTGCATTCCATGGCCTTTATGTGTGTATTGTTGTTTCTATACCATTGTTGTAATATCGTTCATGCATCATGTTGTTGCATTGTGTTGTATGTACATTTAGGCCATAATAAATTAATTGCTAGATTATCATCCCCGCCCGCCCCCTAGTTTTCATGCAGCCCCGACCCTTTTTATTTTTTACAACAAAGAAATAAATAAATTAATAAAAAAAAACATCAAAAATTTTAAAAATAAAAATAAAATCCTCCAACCCTCCTCATTTTTGAGAAAAAATTGGATGCCAATCTAGCAATTAATTTATAATGGCCTTATTACAAAAATATATATATAAAAAAAAATCTATCACAGGTGATGAAGGACAGTCTGGTGCGATCATTCGCTTGGTTTGAGCCGGAGATCCTGAAGCAGTCGACACGTGCGGAGTGGCCGGTCATGCTTCACAATCTGTGTTACCTGCACGCAGCTATACAACTGAGAACCAGGTTTAGCAACGGTGGCTGGAATAGTCCCATGGACTTCCACAGTATCGGAAACACCGAACTTCAGGTATGTCAGAATGTCGGGTTTGTATTAAGTAATAAGAATCTTACATGAGTTTGAAGTTCGGATAGAAAATACTGTCCCCGAGGGATAACTGTTTTTGCAGCGGGAACAAGGCTTTGCCCCAAGGGACAGAATTTTCTATCTTTATTTATGGATCAATTTTGATGAAAATTCATATTTGGCATAATATCAACAAGACCCAGGTCAAGTTCGACAATGGATGGAATTGGCGCATATTAATTAGGTGATCTGGACTCTGATTGGCTGACGGTTTCCAACCTCTAAAATCTTGATTGATGGACTGATTTTGATGAAACTTGATATTTGGCTTTATTGATATCTACAATGCTGTTACAATGCAAGGGCATCTGTGTCCCATGGATGCATTTCTAGTTGCTCTTTATTAGGTTCCCTTGAGCGGCTGCTTAAGACAGGTTTGACTGTATGTAGGTATTATTTTATTCACAGTTCATGTCAAATATATCTATTTTAAATTTCTTTGTTGCTTGTCACTTGTTCTTCCATCACAGCATTTCTACAAAATTGAAAGTCTTATAATAATTTACAAAACATATAAGTCACACATATACTGTATATGTCTGTATTTCAGGAGGCTCTGAGTTTTATAACAAATGAGTTCAGGGACCAGATAACTTACATATCACCAGACGGATCCCCTCAGCCAAGGATTACATCCTGGACTGGCATCAGATACATGCTCTCGGAGGTGAGAACATTAGCTGTATGATCAGTCTACAGCACAATGATAACTGTTTCTATATAAATACTGACAGACATAAATAAAACTTGAACTCCAGAAACTGCTTTTAATATTTTCATTAATTAATATTATGGCTGCCGTAAAACTGATGTATATTTTTTCAAATTTTAAAATCTCGACCCATCTCGACTCAAGTACATCTGATTGAATATTAAAGACACATTACCTTGATTAGATTTTAATGTTTTAAGATGACTGTTCAAGTCTTAGTGATGGTGTGTGTTTCTGGAGTGATATCTTTTTAAGCGGGTGGTGTTGTACACATGGATAGTGTTGGCTGTTAGACAACAGAGATTGAGGTTTGGATCCCTAGCTCGACCAGATCGATGCCTCTCAAAAAAAACAACACTCAGTACTGGTTCTATCCAGGAAGCGGACTAGAGAGCAGTTCACATTAGCATTGAGCTTTCTCTGCAATCGAGCTAAAATAGATTACAAAGTAGTATAAACTATAATTTTCAGGTGGTTTATGGGAGTTATTCCACAGATGTGCATGATCAACAAAGCCTGAGTGCCATGGTGGATTACTGGGTCTCCCCTACAGCTGTCAAGAAAGACTTTGAAGTGGCAAGATGTAAGTTAGATGACATTGTTCGTCTATCTATCTCTATCTATCAATAATGTTCACACTCAAAGTTGAGCATCACGGCAGGTGGGGTTGTGGCAACTTGCATAGATCAAGCTCTAACAAAAAATAACAAGTAGGTCTGTGCAAAGTCGCTATAAAATGTAAAACTAAATACAAAGAGTGAGGTATAGCTATCAAAAAAAAGAAGAATTGACAGTCTACCCAGTTCAAGCCTAGAACTTGACTTGAAATCGTTGATAGCCTCCAAGGACACAGTCTCACATGGAAGGAATTCCATAATAAGATGATCCTTTGAAAGAAGGAGAATTTCAGTGAATCAGTATAGGCGAGGGGTCTCCTTTACTGAAAAGGGTGAGATGAGGTTGACCTTGAGGATCACTGGGATTTGGATATGGGACAGATAATTGTCTTTGTCAGTCGAGACAAAACAGTGATGTAATTTATAAAAATAGACAAGAGATAATATGTTATGATCTAGTCCTACAAGGGTTAATATGGAGAGCGTCGTAGGATATCTGCGGTTGTCATTTCTGATACTCCATTCAACGATGTATGGAGAGAAGTTTTGGTGATATAAATTAATTTTTCAAAATTAAATAAAAAAAATGCTTCTATCTTAAACCTCAATACAGAAGTCATTCATAGCATTATTTGAGTGATCTTTATTATTATTATAAAAAAAAATATTTGATGAAAATGTATTTTTGTGGGGTAGTATGAAGTTTTGTGACTTCTTTAAACAGTATTTCAGTTATATAACAGTAGTCAGTGGACCAAGTCATTGTTCCTGTGATCTGCCTAAGTTACACCTATAGCTCAGCAAGTCACTGACTACTTTCCCAAATATTCAGAAGTGGAAAATTTATGACAACCGAACAGAGTTATATTTTCAGTCATCACAGAAACTGTGTGCTGATTGGGTCTCAAACTTTCAACCCCTGGGTTGACATTTAGTTACATTACCTGAGCTTTGCTGGGCCTTGTGAAAGTATTATTAAAGACATGAATAAGGAAAGTAGAGGAAGGGATTAATTTCCAATTTCAACACACTGCAGGTTATATATAGCATTAGTTTTTATTGGTGGAGACTCACCATAGTCTCATTCCAAGTAGCACTAGCGTTATTTTGCAAAAAAATGGCAAATTTCTCACATTAAGTTTCTGGAGATAGCTGGGTTTGAACCCACGTGACCAAAGCTATGAGAGGTAAGTGATTTTGAAACAGCCCCTTAGACCACTTGGCCAAGGAAGATCTGATGAAAATATGACACTGGGTGTAAATGTCACATTATAAAATGGTAAATTTACATTTCTAACAAAAGTTTAATTATTTTTCTTCTATTCAACAGTGAAGTATCGCCACCCAGCTGCATTCTTCAACCCCAATGTACGCCTGAGTACATTGATACAAGCCCTGGAGGGTATCAGCTACCACTTCCTGGATGTACCCGAGGGTTGTCACCTACACCCTAATGTAGAGGTTAGTCCAAGTTCATATATTGTCAGTATCAAAGTGGGCAATTATCTACCATGATGTCTGGTCATTATAGAGTTGGTTACAATTACTGTCACTTTCAGAAGTTATGATTGACGGGCCAATAGATATTTATTCCATCTTATACTGCTAATGGCACATTTCGCATTGGTTAGAAAAGTTCTTTAGATGGAGTGGATCAGGGGTTAGTTATGAATAAAATCACATGTATAAAAAGTAGTACCGGTAGTACACCATGAGTTTTTCTATTGCTTTTAAAATAAATAACATTTTGAATTTTGCACAATTTTATGCATGTACATGTATTGCATATTTAGATTTTTAATTTTACAGATGACTCAAGTTAATTTTGTAAGTAAAGAGGGGCTCCTGAATGCTGAATTACCCGTTATGTAACCCGATTTACACATTCCCACCCCTTCACTTACCCGTGTTTATAATCACCTGCCTTGGCTGTTTGAACATTTGGTAACTTGAGTCTAACTTGTTATATGCATATATTTTGGAAATTCCATAAAAAAACAGTCACTGATATTTTAATTAATTTATTAAAATTTATTATATTTCCATTAAATGTGTGCTGTCTACATAATATTTCAGTGTCAATGAAATATCAATTCATTTTCATTTCATCCTGCAAAGACTTTCTGAATAGTTGCATGAAATATCCATACATTTTCATTTCATCTAATAAAGAATATAACCTTTTTTTATATGCATATATTTGTTATGAATATGTCCATCATTAAAGGTCAAACACATTTTCTTACATACCATGATTAGCTTATTCATCTTACATTGAATATACACCTTTCAAATAAATAGCCTTTCTGTTTTTTTCCTTTTAGTTTTTATAGTATGTCCATATATTTAATATTTTTCTATGACATGTATATTCAACTTGCATGGAATATCTTTATTTCCATAAAATGTACATTTTATTCTTTTTACATAGATTATCCTTAAAATACTAATTTATATTGCCTACATGGAATATCCTTATTTCCATGAAATGTCCATTCATCTGCCTACATGGGATATTGCTAGTTCCATGGAATGTCCATTCATCTGCCTACATGAAATATCCTTATTTCCATGAAATGTCAATTCATGTGCCTAAATAGAATATCCTTATTTCCATGAAATGTCCATTTATCTGCCTAGTACATAGAATATCCTTATTTCTGTGAAATATCCATTCATCTGCCTACATGGAATATCCTTATTTCCATGAAATGTCCATTCATCTGCCTACATAGAATATCCTTATTTCCATGAAATATCCATTCATCTGCTTACATGGAATATCCTTATTTCCATAAAATGTCCATTCATCTGCCTACATAGAATATCTTTATTTCCATCAAATGTCCATTCATCTGCCTGCATGGAATATTGTTAGTTCCATGGCATGTCCATTCATCTGCCTACATAGAATATCCTTATTTCCATCAAATGTCAATTCATCTGCCTGCATGGAATATTGTTAGTTCCATGGAATGTCCATTCATCTGCCTACATAGAATATCTTTATTCCATGAAATGTCCATTCATCTGCCTGCATGGAATATTGTTAGTTCCATGAAATGTTCATTCATCTGCCTACATAGAATATCCTTATTTCCATGAAGCAAATATTTATCTTACATATTCTAGCTATGCACATTTTTGGCATGTCTCCCCAGCACAGCATGTTTGTTCTCAGCACAACCTAGAATAGCAAATTAAAGACAAAATAAATGAAGATGTAATGACTGCTACAGGAAAACAAGAAGCAAATGCGATAAGAACTGCTATAACAGCAGTAACTGAATCAGATCATGATATCTATAAATTATCTTTTGATAATTAGCAAATGAGGACATCTATAAATCATCTTTTTCTATAGGCATTTGGTAATTAGCAAATGACAACATCTATTAATTATCTTTTTCTATAGGCATTTGATAATTAGCAGATGAGGGCATCTATTAATTATCTTTTTCTATAGGCATTTGATAATTAGCAAATGAAGACATCTATTAATTATCTTCTTTTTTTTATAGGCATTTGGTAATTATCAAATAAATACATTTATAAATAATAGATTTCAATAGGCATTTCATAATTATCAAATGAGCTAGGACATCTAGAAATAATATTTTTTTCTTTAGCATTTGATAATTATCAAATGAGGAATTTATCAAATGAGAACATATATAAATAATCTTTTGATAATAATTTCTTCAAATTGTATCCACTTTTATATTTGTCAATATAGAACAATGAGGGAACTGTATTGGTATGAAATCTGTGTTCTATGTACCAGTATAGACATTATATACTCTAATAACACAAAATGTAGCTGCATAGAATAAGAATATACAAATAGTATATTAACTAGTATAATCAACCTTTCCTTTCTTGTAATAATTAATTGAGGTTACAGGGGTCAGTAGGTCTTTTATATTAATTAAAAAATAAATGTTCACGTTACATTGGTAACATTACCTCAACTGATACTGACATAAGAAGTCTTAATTTCACATTTCCATTGTAAGATACACATGAATTGTATTTTTTAGAACTTCTTGAAAAATTGCTGATAATTGCCTAAATTTGTTAATCGAGGTCACCGTGTCATTAATCAACTTTTTGTTCATTTTTTTGTCATTTCAAAGGTAAAAAGACACTTTATCTGCATATGCTAAGTACTGGTTCTACCAAGGAAGACTTCAAGCGTGATTTATCTAAGTTGTTAGAACTTGTTTCACAATCGATGAAAAAAAGAAATAAGTTTAAAACAGAAATATATTCTTGTTACCCTTTCTAAATAGTAAGGGAATGTTCAAAAAGAAGCAAGAAAAAAATGTTATGCAAAATTCATATCTTGTTATAGGTTGAATTTATTGAGGAAATGTTGCCATTGTTTATGTATATCAGAGTTTCAGGTCTTGTTATGTTTATTTATTCCCAGTAAACTAACAAATGTTACTGAACTTATAACAATAATAACATATGTCAGAGTGCTTATGATAACAAATGTTTTCCGTATTCTAACATTTAAACATACTAAATGTTAATATCACTGTTAATGAGCAATATGACACACACATTAAATCAAAGTTACTAGTCAGGTGTAAAATATAAAGTGCATTTTAGAATGTGTGCAGTGTGACTTTGTTTTAGAAAATTAATTTGATCTTTGTTTCAGGGACTGCCTGTGACTTTTTTATAACCATTCCCTGTTTTATTAACAACTAGATGCATATAGTTCTTTAATGTGCTCTGATGAAAGACTATGATGGTTTACATCCTCATTCCGTGGATGAAGCTATAGTTAGTATGTCCTGCTGAAGATGTCGGCTCACAAGAATATTATGGTCAACATTGTAGTAGTTGTATGACATTTTGTATCTTAATACATGAAGTATTATATGGTTAAAAAGGTACGGAATATTCAACTTCCAATTGGTCATTGTAATTGGAGGATGCTAGAAAATACTTGGAGGAAATAATAATCGCACTCTCTTGGCGGAAGGGAGGTTCTCTGGGTGGAGTGGCGTCCTGGACTCTCTGGGGTAGATGGTCTCTGACACTTCTACAATAGCTGTAACGATAATGTGGCACGCGGCTCAATAGTGTCAAAGACATTACACATCGCTGTGGTGGGGGATCAAACCCATGACCCACTGGTCTTCAGTCCGATGTTCTACTACCAGACCCAACTCCTTTATCAACATTTTTTGAAAAGTCGAATAATAAAACCTTAACATATTTTTTCTTGAAATATTATTGATATTTAATTGATCTTTTATTGCATTTTCCCTTTAAAAATTGCCTTAATTTTTTTTTAAAAATGAACTCAGGGATTGATTATAATGCAATAAACAAATTAGAGTTTGTGATTTTGAATTTTAACATTTTAAGCATGCTCTTCTTTTCTAAGTTTGTAATAATATGATTGCTGTATTTAAACACTGGCTAAATATTTTAGTACAATATTCATTCTTCTGCCACATGTGTTGCTTAGTGTTTGTGCACTGTTTGGACAGATTTGTGTAGGTAAACAGAAAACAATGTACAATACAGTCAAACCTGTGAAAGTGGCCACCTGTATTGATCAGCTTTTTGTCTGGAGCAGCTACATTTGCTATTTCCCATTGCTATGCTTTCAGAGAAAGATTAATCTGTATTAAGCAACAATATCTTTTATAAGGCCATTTTTGCTCTTTTCATTGACCCACTGCTTAAGACAGGGTTGACTGTATGTATGGAAATCCATTTTTGTCTCCAGTGTCAGTATGTGATTGGGTAGGGTATCATACCATGTGTATGCAGAGGTCTGTCCTGACCAATAGGATATCCCTTAATCTTCTAGGTCTTGTCACTGCTATAATAATAATGTTGTTAACACTTTTCAGCCATTCTCTATTGCACCTGTGTTCAGGGATTTCAACCCCTACTCTTAACATTATTCATCTGCAACCATAGTGCAACATATTGCCCATTTCTAAGGAGTTTTTTGATGATTTTTTATTTTGTATCTCCTATTAATGGACAGAATGAAGAATATCTAAATAATGAAAAAGCTGTCTGTCCATTCCTTTAATTAGGCTACACCAACCAGAGCATTAAGGAAGTCAACTGAGAGTTTTGTAATGCCACATGTTTCTGTCTCCTATCAGATAATGGCTAAAAACATTGATTTTAAAAAAAAATTCTACAAGACCAGTGCAAAATCTATATTATCTACAATAATTGTATGACATAGTGCGGAATGTTTTGTTGTTTTTTTCCAATTTTTTTCTGTAAAATGTGATATAGAACAAATCTTGTACCATAAAATGATAAATATGAAGCATCATGTATTCAAAAAGGAGAAATGATTATCTTGTATTATGTTTGATTATAATTTGTTTTACAGACACTGCTGGGTGATGACCAGTACATCTTTACCAGGCTCAACAAGGTGTTTGACGGAATGCCATCTACCGACACACTCACACACAAGCTCTTCCCACGGCCTCCTACACCATTCGAAGGTATGTGTATGCATATAAATATAAAAGACAATAATTATTTATACTATAAGCAGGGTAGTAGTGTAGTGGATAAAGTGTTAGCCGCTTAGTTTCTGCTTCTATCCCCACCGGAAAGGGGTGTGCTCGAGTACTGGTTAACCTTGAAGGATCCCAGAAGAGAGTGGTTACTTGATTATCTGTTAGCCCTCGATGGCGTAAAAATGACATGAAAAATGAAATATTCAGACAAACAAACAAATTGTATCTGTTAATCATAAATTTCAGGTCCTCCACTGGCTGGTATTAGTCCTCAAAGCAACAATCCGGCTGTAGTTGGACAGGGTGTGTTTGCTACAGCAAGTTTCGCCACTTTCAAAATGAGGAAGGACGTGGAATTGTGGGAAATCTGTTTTACCATGTTACAAAAAGTGCCAAAAGCTTACAACAAGGTTTGTGCCACTTTATAACTGAACAAGTTAATTTTTGATACCACATATAGGGAGAGAAAATTCGCTGAAGTTCAATCTGTCGAACTGCATCACAGGTTCCAAGTAAAATCTGCATTAAAAATAAATTTCCCATCTAAATTTACACAGGAATGTACTGTAAAAAATAAACATCAAATGACAACTATGTAAATAAAATTAAATTAAAAAAAACATTGATTTAATTTTTTTTTTTTCCTACAATAACTGTTATTGATATGCTTGCTTAGAAGGATGTGTTTACTAGTGACTCGTGGAGCGTGTGGTAGAGCATGGAACACATGATTTGAGGATCGTGGGTTCAATCCTCTGCTACAACTATCTGTAGTGTCATTGAGCAAGACACTTTATCTGCATATGCTTTGAACATGACTTGTAAGAACTTGTTTCACAATCAATGTAAAATAAATAAGTTCAGAATAATTGTGACTCGGGCTTTGTTTTTCAGGACTACATAGTGGAGAAGGTGAAGAAACTCGGAGGGTTTACCACATTCAACTGTTACATCATGAAGGAGTTAGAGACCATGTATAGACTTCTGACAGACATCAAGCAAACACTTACTGTACGTCATTATATAACTAATTCAAACCTGTCTTAAGCAGCCACTCAAGGAAAAAAACAAAATAACCTCTTAAGGCAGGTGGCTGCTAAATACAGGTTGATTAAAACAAAAATTATGAAAATGGTAAATAAAAAAACAAGGGAAAGAGGACTTACATCATGTGCACCGCTAAATATGGAACTGATACGTTTCAAAAGTTGGTGGGAAATATTAAATCTACACATGTACCAAAATTGACATGAACAATCACTTAAACCAGCTTTTTAAACATTCCGGCACTGTATTTAGCAGTGCACGTGACATAGGTTCCCACCCTTGAAGAATGTGGCTGTTTAAAACAAATGGTTGCTTAATAGAGATGACCACTAACTCAGGTTTAACTGTATAGACTGCTGATAGATATCTGAAACAAACAACATATCATACATTAAGGTTATAATTATGATATGGCAGTTGACGGATTTCTTATGAATATTAACATAAATAATGTTTTTGTAGATATCTATGGAAATCTTACAGATATATGGCAAACATTTATTGGAAGCCATAAACTTTAAAAAAGACTGCTACCTAGTCAGTGTCCATTTTCCAGGAAAAGAACTTGGTTTGGTTAATAGGCATAGACTGCATGCTGGTTATAGGACATCCTTGAAAGATTAAACAGGCATTTTGTCGGTCAACAACTATACATAGCTAATGTTATCTGTATTATATATATAACTGATTATACATAAAATGTTGTATTTTATATCTACAGGTAATGTTGAATTAAAACTGTCAATATTTATTTTTACACAGGTAATTAAGAATGCATGCGAGTCCACTAACCTGGGCGACTATGTGTCCGACAATGTCCTGTCTGCAGCTGATGACCTCTTCCACTTGCGTATACCCAATGTTTGGTGCCAAATGTCTGGAGCATCATCCCCACCCCTGACCTGGGGGTTGGGCTCATGGTTGAACGAACTACAGAATCGATGTCATCACTTCGAGAAAATACTTATACTGGTGAGTTTGAGTAAAAAGTATTACAAAAAAAAAAACAGAAATATAGAAATTGTTCCATTATTTAAAAACATACCTCAAACAGTTTGCATTTATCACATATATTCAGATAACTTGTAAATATTTCAGGGACGTGAGAAGATGCCAGCATATTGGCTTGGTGCATTCTTCAATCCCCGCGGACTGCTTGCCCTGATGAAGCAGGATTATTTACGACAGTATTCGGGAGAAAGGTCTGGCAATTTTGAACAGTTCGTTTTCCAAACAGAGGTCACATCCAGGGATAAAGATCATGTAAGTCTGTCTGAAATGTTTCACTTCTCATCAATGATATATCTATGTAAATAATAATGCTAAAAACTAATCAGTAAATATTTTTTTAAAATAATCTAAAGATCATTTTAAGATTATTTAAAAGGAAAACTTAACAAAGTATAAAAATCTTGCATTTGCATGATGTTGTTAAATGTTTTTTATGCCCTGCCATTTGAACAGAGGTGAAGAAGCATTACCCCTATCCATTTAACCATGCACCCATCTGTCAAAATAGTTTCTGATGAATAACTTCTGAAAAGTTTTATGTATTTAATAAGGAGTTGTGGTCCCCTTTTTACTTAATTTTGGGCATCTGTGTCCTAAACATGTCTAGTACTGGTTTTCAGAACTGAATTTTTATTACCACTAAGACCGATTCATTAATTAGGGTTTACATAATATATATTATATACCAGTAGCTTCATATATGTATATAATATGTGTCACCCACCCGTGAGATTCCTGATAAAAAAAATAAGTGGCCTGATGAACTGAAGACAAAGGCACATACCCATGTTTAAGGGCGACAGTATTACCAATATTGAATTTTGATATTTGTTTCCTTTTCAGTTAAGAGACCCCCCACAGGAGGGCATGTTTGTTTATGGTATCTACATCTGGGGCTGTGCCTGGGAGAAAACTACAGGTGAATTACAGGATGCGCCGCCACGTAGTGGATATGCCACCCTGCCAGTGGTGCACCTCACTTGCTGGCCAATCAATGAGAAACCACTGTTGCAAGATACCAACCGAGCAGCGGAGACCTATCAGTGTCCCGTGTATGCTTCAAGGATAGCGTCAAGAGACCCAATACTGGAGTTGGATGTACGCAGGGAGGGTATACCATCAACTCGCTGGTCACTCAGGGGGTTATCCGCCACCATCAGACCATATTGAGGAAACTGACTTTTAAAATGTATAACGTTAAGAGATAATTGATGAAAATTGATGTTACATATTTAAATTCTGTATTAATAACAATACAAGTAATGGGATGAAACATTAACATTATCTGTGCTTAGTTATGAACAATTAGTATGGAAATAAAATTATTCAGTATTATAAGCATTGTTACACAGAACACTATTTATTCTATTAACATGTGGTTAGTTCATAATCATGTGGCTAATACTCCAACATTTGGATAGTATAGAAGTGTGTGGGTATGTATATCAATTGTGTGACGTGAATTTACCAACATGCTGCCCTGGAATATTAACACTGGGATTTGCTGAAATAAATATTTATGCAAATAATAAGAAATGTGATAAAACATCAGTACCAGTACATCTGTCGTTCATTTAAAAAAGTATTTGCCAAATTTTGTGTCAAAAAAAGCAATAATTTATTGGATCAGCTTTCAAGAAGTTGAGATTAGTGTGTGCCTTTACCGCGACTCATTTGGATATGGTGAAAGCTTTTGTATTTAGCCTAAGTGCTTTTACAATTTTGAGGCCATCAATCTATGTTAGAAATCAAAATTTTATTGTAAAATCATATATATTTTTGCTGATGAACATCCATAATTACTGTTACGATTATACCCATTAATAAACGAATAGAACTTAAAAAATTCAATTGCTTAAAGCATTAGGATAGAAACAAAGGCAAATCACCTGTCAAATGAAGCACTCTTAAGTTTGGAAACCTCAAATGGTAGCATTGAGGTGGATTTGCTTACCCAATAAATCTTGATTTTTGTGTTCCGCGATCTGAGAGAGTATGTGTATGGTTGTTATTGAGTGATGTATTATATTACATGTGCTTGCTGTTATCCAGTAAGTTCCGTCCATTAATATCACATTCCTAGATCTTTGTGCAATTGATCAATTTTTCTTGTAAGTAACTCAGTTTTTGAATAAAAATCAGGTGATATTATGTGTGTGATGTGATAATATTCAAAATAAATATATGCTTTATTTCCTTTAAAATCTATTTTTGTATTCATTTACGATTTGAAAAATCCGTCCTTGACTAATAACAAATTTTAATTTTGAACATAATGCTGTTTTGAAAGAAACTTGCTTTTTTTTTTTTAAAGCAAAAACATGCATGTTGCAGAGCATTTTCCAGTGCTATGAATATACATGATAATAGTTTGAAGTTCAGGACTGCCAAATATTATATTGTTATTTATTTATTTGTATGTGATACAATTTACAATGGCTTGTTTTACATTTAATACAATCTACATTGATTTCTATTATATATTTCTATGTTCATGTTTATGTAAATAAATCAGTCAATATTTCAGAATTGAGACAAGTAATTTGTCTAATTCTTAATTTTTTCTGCAAGATATAAAATCGACTGTTTTCAGATGGAGATTGTATCAATAAAATTTACTAATTAATATATTGTTATTGAAATTACATACTATATGTAAATTTTCCCTTTATCTGCAACTTCGAATTATATTTATACTAAACAGTCATTAATTGTTCTTTCTATACTTCCGAGATGTGGATATTAATGCAGGGTTTAAGGTTGAACCGTCTTAAGATTGTTATCAGTGTTGAATGATTTTATATTGTTGTTATTATATTTTATATTTATCAATGTGAAATAAAAAAAATGTCACTTGTTCAGTCTTCAGCTTCATATTTTATTCACCGGCAAACACTTACTCCTGTTATATAGATAAAACTAATTACAAACCAAAATCATACACATACAGTATACTTTATTGATAGAGCTTTGCCAGTATAACATAATATTATAATGTTATTTATATACAAGTTATTTCATATCGAGGCCAACCCTGGGTGAAAAAGTCTTAACCCCAACACTGTCACCAAATGATAAAAATTGGTGCGACTTTTAAGACATTAGAGCCAAATTTAGGTCTGCACGCTCCCAATGATCAACATTTATTGAAAAAACATCTTTGTGCAGAAGAAACATTTGAATCTGGAAGCAAGATCTGATTGTCTGAAAACAAATGCACCTCTGCAACGGTTATATTTTAATAAATTAAAAATGTGTTTATTCTGACACATGTCATTACAGTTATCGTGTACAAGATATTTGTCAAATAGAAAATATTGTTACATTTTTTTATCCTCCGCCATGACTATGTGGTGTCCAAGACACTTAATAAGCACGTGCTTAGAACTGGTTCTACCCAGGAAGTTGTCTTAGTTGTAATAACTTGTTAAAATTGAGGTAAAACAAATAAGTTTAAAACTAAATTATGTAATGCATGAAGAATTTACTCCGAACGAATGAGCTCTGTCGATGACACATTTATACTAGAGCTGTTGTCAGGGGCTGATTTGCTTCCCTCAACAGACTGGAGTGCATGGTTCAGTGGTACAGCATCTAACCCAGAATCAACACTTTTTCTGCATATGCTTAGTACTGGTTCTACCCAGGAAGACTGAGCGTGATTTTTGTAACTTGTAATTCATATTCAAAGTAAAATAAATAAGTTTAAACTAAAAGACTACTTGTACATTACATAATAAGATTAATATTTTAGTATTTGTAAATGACAATAAGAATGAATTATACATGGAAGACAATTTGAACATGAAGTCGGTACACTTCGTAAAATAATTTTATTATCATTTTATATCACAGTTTAAGATTTTACCTAATGAAGACGACTCGTAGCATTTCTAACCTGAGCAGGTTGTGAGTTAAAAAGTGTTGCACACCAGAGTATGAGAATTATCACACACAGTAACTAAAGTTTCTGTGAAGATGTCGTTAACATCAGTTTTTCTTGTATTATTAATGTTTTGGCAATTTCCAGATGCTCGGAGTTCTCCAGCTCTGTGGATTCCTGCAAGAAAAACAGTATATATATATATATAGTTTTATCATTGTCACAAAAATGATCATATTGCTCCACTGATGCAAAAAGATACCATGTGCCTTATTTCATATATACTTGGTACCTTATTGCGTTAATGGGACGATATTTACTACTAATTTATTCCTCTACTTGGAATTAAGTTAGTGTCACATAAATATACATTTTAAGTTGACCATGTATGCAAAAGTTTCAAGTCAATCAAACTGTGAAAGTAGTTCGCTCACATGTTGATGACTGACCCACCAACCAACAGATAGACCTGCGGCTGTGTCAAAACAATGATATCGAGGGCTTGAATCTCATCAACTAAATGCTATACACAGTATTGATTTTTTTTCTTGCATACCACTACTGTATAATATCATTGTCCATTATGCCAGAAACATGTAATATATGTAAACGTAACACACATACGAATAGTTAACCTAACATTGTGATATCTTTCCTGTGACCCTTGAAATTAACCAGTACTAGAGCACACCCATCTCCGCAAGTAACTGATAACTTTCCCACTTAAATCAGTGGTGAGAGAGGAATAAAAATGAAACACAATGTTGAATATCAATCATCACGGAGACTGGCTGGGTGTGACTTCAAACTCATAACCCCTGGATTGAGTCAAATGGGCTACCAACTGAGTTAACTAGTAGTCTGGTCTCGTGTGACTGTAAGAAACACTGTATCTATAAATAGATCTGGTAAGGTAAATGAAATGAGGGTTTTTGACATGTATATATAATATTTACAACGAGGATGTCTGTTACAAAGGTTGTACAGGACAAGTATTCATAAACACATGGAAGAAACTGGTGACCTTTATAATCAACTTCTCTTGAGCATCATTTTCATGTAAATACTGGTTCAGTAGGTACTTGGCTATTGATGTTGCCATGGACACAGTATCCCCAAAAGCATTTTCATTTGAATATACATTCACCCAGTGTTGTCTGAAAGAATAAAGAATACGACATCCTACAACTTCAGACATAAAAGTCCAACAGCTTAGAAGTCAAGTTTTTAAAGTAAAGATTAAAGCATAAAAACTCAAGGCAATGCAATTTGGAGACCAATATGATATGGATATATAGAAAATTAAATCAACATCTGTGAGAGGTACCTTTTCCCACAGATTGTTTATCCCTTATTTTCTATGTGTTGGTATATTGTAAAAAACATACTCATTTGTTCATTCATTTAATCATTCGTTTGTTTGTTCTTCCATTTATTCATTCCCATCTACACATCAACTTCGTTAATATTCATCAACAACCACTTTTATACACTAAACAACTTTCCTGCTTACTGATTAAACATTAACAAGTGTTTATTTTAATTAACATATACAATCATCAGCATTGAAAACAAATATGACTCCTACTTTTTCATATACAGTATATGTACCGGTACAAGTTAATTGTATATTTTTAATACAACATTAAAGTGAAAAGAACAAAGCTTTGAATTTTGTAGGATTCATCATACATCAGGTTAATCTTATTACAGTCAAACCTGTGTTAAGCAGCCAGTCAAGGGAAGGAGCAAAAGTGACCTTTTAAGATAGGTTGTTGCTTGATACAGGTGAAGTTGCACTGAAAGCATCAAAACGGGATATAACAAAAGTGGCTGCTTAATACAAGTGGTTGCTTACTAGAGGTGACCACTTACACAGGTTTGACTGTAGTTTGAACTTATCTATTTTACTTTGACTTAAAAAAATCATGCTCAAAGTCTTCCTGGTTAGAACCAGTAGTAAGCATATGCGGAAAATTGTCTAGCTCAAGGACACCACACATAGCCGTGGTGGAGGATCGAACCCATAACCTTCTGATCATGGGTTCAATGCTGTACCACTGGGTCATGCGCTCTACAATTATCACGCACAATCCAATTATCGACCATATTGTTGCAATAAAGGGCCAACTGTATTGAAATTTTCCATTATTTTGTTTTTTTAACTTATGTATTTTACATCGATTGTGAAATAAGCTCTTAAAACTTAGACAAATCAAGCTCGAAGTCTTCCTTGATAAAACCAGTACTTAGCATTATGAGGATAAAGTGTCTTGCTCAAGGACACTACACATAGCCGTGGCGGAGGATCAAATCATGACCCTCAAATCCTGGGTCTGATGCTCTAAAACTGAACCACGCACTCCATTTTGGGCAGTATGTGAATCTTTTAACAGTCTGAAGTTTTGTTTAATGGTGAGGCATCAGTGGAGGCATTAAATAACATTTTCGAAATCTTGATTAACACAAGACTTGAAAATTAAAATCCTTTCATAATTCAAGCAGAGTCCTCCATGAAAAAATTAAAGGAGAAGTACTTGTGTTGTATTGAGAAACATAGATCTATGGGTGTAACAAGTATAACATAAACATAACAAAAATTTTATTTGAATTCAAAGACATAATTATGCTAAATGAGCTAGGCATTGTAAAATAAACTAAAGTTGTATTCTGAGTGTAATTTATTTTTCTTAAAAAACAATAAATTCCATGTTAAACCCAAAACTAAGGATTCTGAATACAATTTAACGAGTAAATCAGCCACAATGAATCTGACACCATATCGTGTTGCACATTTCATCTAACAACCAATAAGATTGCAGAATGACACCATATCCTGTTGCACATTTTCATCCAACAACCAATGAGATTGCAGAATGACACCATAGCGTGTTGTACATTTTCATCCAACAACCGATGAGATTGCAGAATGACACCATATCGTGTTGTACATTTTCATCCAACAACCAATGAGATTGCAGAATGACAACATATCCTGTTGTACATTTTCATCCAACAACCAATGAGATTGCAGAATGACACCAAATAGCATTGCACATTTTCATCCAACAACCAATGAGATTTGCAGAATGACACCATATCGTGTTGCACATTTTCATCCAATAACCAATAAGATTACAGAAAAGTTATAACACATATAAATAAAGAGTAAATACCAATTCAAGTTTCCATTAAAAACTATACAAAAGTGTTATAGTTACTCTAAACATAAATGTTCAGTGATATCAAAACAACATGTACATGCATTTTGTGTATATATATATATATATATATATATATATATATATATATATTATGTAGTACTGATATCATTAATTTAGACATTAACATAACTTACAGTTCCTCCCAATTCATAGCTAGGGTCTTAAAAGTTGTCCACAATTTCCATGACAACCCATCCATGCTACAACTGAGGGATCTGAAATAAACAGTTTCTGTAAAAACCTTTTAACAACAATTATAAGTTAAAAATTGACACTCATGTGAACGATTTATTCTGGGATTTCAAAGGTAGTCCTAAAATTATCTTATTAACTTTTAGCTAAGTTGGTCATAGATCATAAAAAGTTTATCAATTTCTCTACATACACGCAGGTCCCGATATAGCGTGGTCGATACAACTAGGTTACGCAAAATCGGTTATAACACATTTTTTTCTTGGCTCCCATTTTGTTGCTAGGGAATGAATTATCAAGATACCAAACTTAACAATCTATGTAAATCTCAAATAATGAAAATGACAACCAAACATAATATCATCGTCCTGTTTTGGTTTTGATCATCTCTAATCTTCTACTCACCAATTATAAACCATGATTAGAACAAACTGTTATAAACCTTACATCATGATGGTTTAAAGGATTGTTTAATTGATTGATTTGTCCCCAGCATTAATTATTAACACTTGTAGTAATCAGAGTGTTTTAATATATGCTGACAGGCACCAAACACGGAAGCCATTTGTGCAAACAGGGCCTTTTTTCTGGCTGAAAAAATCTTTTCACCAACACATTTGCCAATTGAGAAAAGTTGTTGGTTATCTAGTGAACACGTGATCAGGCAACCAAGTGATTGACAGGTTAAATATACTGTGGATATTTTATGCCCTCATGTAAATAACCTTTACTCATGTTATAATATAAGAATCTTAACATGGGTTTGAGGTTAGGGTAGAAAATTCCGTCCCGAACCTCGTAAACAGTTCTTGCTGTGTTTGCCATACCAAACACGTTGAATACTTATTTTAATCCAAATTATCATTATTATTTTATAACTACAATGACTTTTAAGATGTTAAATTAGATATATTACGTCACGACTTTTAAGATGTCAAATTAGATATATTACGTCGCATGTCATAAATTGTTCACAGCAGGGTACAATGAGCTTGCGGAAGAGATGTAAGATGAAAAATCTGTACCCTGTAAAAATACTCGGATATCCTTGTCTGGTATGCAAAAACGTATGTGATTATATATGTACTCACCGCAGTAAATTGTTTTCTCTCAGTATCTCCAACTTCTTTTGTATATGTTTCACCTTGTTTGTTTGACAAGCCATAACTATATCATCTGAAGTAAACAAACAAATAAACTGTAATTAATATTTCACAAGCTGGGATTTACACAGTCACATGTTAGCCAAGTAGAACAAACTAAATGCTCAAGGGCTACAATTAAGAGCCCGTCTGTACAGACCTGTGAGGGTTCATGGCCATTTGCAACACGTTTCGAGTTATATATGGCATATCAAGTTATTATTGGTGGACGGAGACCTCAGAATAAATCTTGATTAAAAACATCATCTTTCCCAAGTAACTGGCAAACTTCCTCTACAACTTTGCAGTGACAAGTAAGCGATCTTGAGACAGCACCTTAGATCACTGGGACGCGGATGACCTTTCTAAATTAAAATCAAGGTAACCAAGTTAATTAGTCTAGAGGGAACTGACTTCAGGGTTGTGAGTTTGAATTCCCTTTCTGGTCATAGCTTCTGTGATGATTGTACATTTACTGTGTTCCATGGCCATGTATCTCCAACTTCTGAATATATCAGGAAATAATCAGTGAATTGCAGAGATATGGTGTGTCTAGTACTGGATACCTGCCTCATGGATTCCAGAAACAAAAATTTGTAGTGGTGACTGTCATTATAGAACTGATGAATGTGAAATAATGATAATTTAAATTCATTTACTTTACATCAATTGTGAAATAAGTTCTTACAATTTAGACAAATCACTCTCAAAGTATTCCTGGGTAAAACCAATTCTACGAATATGCGGATAAAGTGTCTTGCTCAAGGATACCACACATAGCGTCGCAGGGGGGGGGGGGGGGGATCAAACCCATGACCCTTCGATCCTGTGTCTGATTCTCTACCACTGTACTACATGCTCCTCAATAAAGATACCAAGTAATAAAGTTACCATTACTTTTAACCAGTAATTGTACATTTCATACCGTAGTTAAATTCAAACTCATCCTGGTGGTTATCCGGAACACAAAATCCGTATTCCAGAAACAGTCGCTGATTACTATGGGCACCGTATGATATAAACACCTGATCATAAGGCCTGTAGTTGTCAAATGTCTTGATCTCATAGCAGTTGGTCAATGCATCAAAACCAGCACTTATCTGAAAGCAATAAAATATATATTGTGTTACACATACAGAAGATCTTACAGGACCTCTCATTTATTATTGAAATTTATGAGCTGGCAAAAATACAGTATGTAAGGACTGCTGAGTATTCAGGGCTTTTTTTCCTGTAAACTGGTAAGAGGTCCAAGCCTTCAGGATTGGGATAAAAACAGCGTGATTGAGGGAAAATTGTGGATTTTTTTTAAAGAAACATGATTTTTGAATTGGGAAGTATCCGAATATCAGCCTCTGTTTGATAAGGTAAAAATCCTTGGTAGTGTAACAATTTTGCCAAAGAGTTTATAAATTAATAAACTAAATGATAAATGAGCCCTCATGTAAGATTCTTTTTCACAAAACTCAATTTGTAGATGTATACCATTTATTATTCGGTTATAATTATGTAAGAAACAAAGAAAATTTGGTGTTCTGAGATTCTGTCCCTACAAAGTTTCATGTCAGATCATATTATAAATTAATCTGATGTTATTGACAAGATACCATCAACATAACTGACTCTCCAATCAGATTAAGTATCTGAGATAAAAAATACATTGATTGTTCAAAACTTGCATTTTATAAGGTGTTATAGATCATACAAATACTTACATTTGCATTTGGTGAATGGTTGATAAGATCTAAAAATGGAGCCAATGCTATATCGTCGGGCTCTGCATCAGATAAATAAGCACTGGTTCTTGATTTGTAGAATACACATCTAGTATTTATAACACACCAGGACCATCTAAAACTGTCAAAAGTCAGTATATCATAAAAACTGTTCCATTCTTTTCTTGAAAACTCCCTCACCCCGTCATACATTGTCCGTATCTTATCACATTCTTGCTGAGCTTTTAGTCTTACTGACTTTGGTAAGAAAGACAACTCTGTCTCTGAGAAATAAGCAGGAGTTGTAAAACTTGGTGGAAGAACTTCTATATATGGAAACCAAGTTGAAGACATTTGCTTGTGTTTTTCCCATATCAAAAACACTGCTAAACATTGTTGCGGCACCAGTTTGGGGATCCATCTAAAAAAAACAACAACATGAAATGTGTATATCATTTGGTATATCTACAGTTGTCAAATCCAAGAGAGTGAGGGAGTGGGATTTAACACAGTATAGGTTACATATGGCATCCAGTTCAATTGGTGAGCAATACCGCAGAATGAATCTTAGCAGAAGCACAGTCCTTCAGAAAACAGACAAACTTTCTCACATGATTGTTATTATACTGTTTGTAAATACTTTTGCATGTAATCAAGCTCTACTGGTTTTAAGCATGTGGTCCAGTGGTAGAGCATCAAACCCAGTATTGGAAGGTCATGGGTTCTATCCTCTGCAATGGCTATGTGAGGTGTCCGTTTGCAAGACCCTTTATCCACATATGCTTAGTACTGGTTTCTACCTAGGATGATCTTGAGCGTGATTTGTTTAAGTTGTAAGAACTTGTTTCACACTTGAGGTTAAAAAAAAGAGTTTAAAACAAAACTCGTATAACTCAGAAAAAAAGGTACAATTAGAATTAACTTCTCAGGCTGTTTCACAAGTTATGAAAAAATTCAGTTTTCCTATAAAAATTATGCTAAAAAGTAAATTGCTTGTTTATTATAGTGTCACTCTATTAAAAGGGCCAGCCATACTATATTAGTCACTTTTATGCTGTACACAGTTACTTCCCAAAAGCTATCATTGCCAGGCATCAGGCTATTAGACATTTGTTAACCCACAATTTAACAAGCTTCTGGGTGAGCAACCAGCCGCATCAGAAAAAATGCAAGTGCTACCTTTGACCTCCCACTTCCAAGGTGAAAGCCTTAACCACCAGGACACGGAAGATGGTTATACACATATATATTATTAAAATTTATTTTTCTTCGCTCACTACATATGAAATCTGAGATAACATCTTATAACAACAGTCAAACCTGTCTTAATCAGACAAGGAAATCTAGCAAGAAATACTCACAACTCACCTCTTGATCATGTGACCAATTTCACTCTGAAGTACTGTTGTGGTTGTTATCAACAGATTGTAGGGAAGTGAGAGAATGATCTCACCAGCAACAATTTTCTTCTTTGTCATAAGACCTCTTCCAGTATCTGATTTTTTTGAAAGATTACAGGTAAATATTATAGTTTATATTATTGATGTTAATAACTGTTGTTATTGATGATAATAGATGTTGTTTTATATCCTGTTCATGTAAGGTCTAGTCATACTGTGCCATCACCCTCATTGCATGATTTGGATTTATTATGAAATATAAGAAAAAAATATGATTGTTTAAAAGTAAATCTCATTAAAATGGAAAAAGATTAACAACATCTATTTGCAAAGATATATTTTTGTTGCTGGTTTAGAATTTATAAATTGGTTTGTGTGCCATTTCAGCTGAAGTAGTACATATGAACATGCTGATTTAATCTTATTCTGATAATATACAGGTATATCTGACATCAGCTTCAAATAATATGCATAACAGTATATACATATCACACTTTTGGAACTCATTCCTCAGTCGCACGCAGAAATAATTTTGTCCTTTGGGTTTTTGGAGGATTTTTTTATGGGATACAACACCATTCTACACATTACAGGTTAAATAAAATTGTAGCATCCAGTTTTACTGATTGAGGAAGACCCCAGGTACAGGCACACACACACACACACACACACACACACATGTAAGTTTGAGTAGAGTCACTGCTGGGCTCTATCCTACAACCTCACTAATGAGAAGCAAGTGTTCTCGAAAATGATGTTAGACAACCGCCATGGTTCAGTGCTTGTTATAATCTCCGCCCATCCACAGTTAACAATACATATAGGAAATTGTGTCTCATTGTCATTTGTCTCTCACCTCTGATTCAAGTGGGAAAGTTTTCAGTTAATTATTCTTCTTACGGTAAAGTGCATCACCATATAAATGGTATCCTCACACTTGAGGAGATGGATATGCTCAAGTACTGGTTACTATTCCAGGATCCCAGGAAAAAGTGGTTTCTGTTAGCCTCAATGGCATAAAAATGATGCCAAATTTTCAATCAAAAATCAAAATTTACCAGAAAACAAAGCAGGAACAAGAGGGCATTTAAATCCAGATTGTTGTTTCATCCACTGCCTTAGCTTCACTGTTTTTACATCTTCATCACACGACACTGGCCTCGTTATCCTTCGACATCTTTTTCTACCAGTTCGGCCATGATGTTTACAAATTAAGGCCATCCGTCTTCTCTCGTCTAAATAAATACTTTGCTGCAATCACTACTAGATTTCATTTTGCTATATGTTCACGACTACATTCGTCTTTTTCTAGAATCTAGATTATTTTTAAAAACTATTAAGAGCTGCACAATTGAGATTGGTTGGGAACACGTTTTAAAACCGAAAAAGAAAGTGTCAATGTTTTCATAACCAATTCGTGAATTTAGGACTATTGGTGATCAAATAAGGCATTGCCTTCAGAAAAAAAAACAAGAAAAATGTTGCAATTTTATTCCTTAGGTGAAAACCGTGACACGATTTTGCACTTTTTGCCGAATGAAATAGAAGTAAAATATGGGCGATAAACCCATGGTATCAGCGATTGCAAATGGCGACGTTTTGTATAAGGGGCACAACTCATTATTATATAAAATATTCAAATAATCTACTGTTTTAATTAATTTTCCTCTTATTAATGGAATTTAACGCGATTTTCAGAAAATCTCAGAATGAGCCTGATCAGAACCACCGTCCTTCTGCAAGCTACGGACACACAGTGCGGGACAAATCGGTAACATAAATTGATTACCTGTCACAGATATGATTCTAATCAGAACATATATTTTATTTCACTTATACATACAGTATCTCGTCGTAACATATGCATATATACAAATGCATTGTAACTCTTGAACGGTTCACACACGGCATGAACACGTTCATACGTCCATATTTCCAACATAGAGATGTATTATTTTTGTAAAAAGATGAAGACGTAGGTTATCAATGGATGGCGAAAATTTCATATCGCCATTTATGAAGTCATTGGTATGACCCGGCCGGGGATTGAACCGACGACCTTCCGACCCCTAGACCAACGCTGCGATTTTCCTCTCTACCGAAGGCTGCATTGTCATTGGCTACATTTTATACACGCAATGTCATGAGATCCCTCCACACTCACCCAAAAGAGTAAATAAACAACAAAATATATAACACGCAGGTGGATGTGTTATTCTAAAATGTATGCATGTAAATGATTGAATATTTAGCGTCATTTTGATGTCGTCGATGGCTAACAGACGATCAGTTAACCTAACCACTGTTTCCTGGGATCCTGAAAGGTTAACCAATACTCGAACACACCCCATCTCCGCATTTAAATGATAACTTCCCCACTTAAATCGGTGATGAGAGACGAATTGTAATGAGATACAATGTCGTATATCAATCATCACGGAGACTGTTGCCGGGCGGGGATTCGAACTCACGACCCATGGATTGATAGTCAGACGCGTAACCGACTGAGCTAATCGAGACCGACTGCATGTAAATGAGATTGATGTTGTGTTTAAACTGGTTATGGATGGCTTATGCATACAGTACATTTTAGGTGTGCAAGACCTTTACTACTATTTGAAGTGGTTTATTCGAATTTTTTCAGAAAGATAGCCATTGCAGTACATGGATGCTTACTCCGGAAAAGAGACGTGATACTAGCTGGTATTCTAAAGAATATGTTAAAACGGCAGTGCAGGTGGTAATCATAAACCATGCCAAGTGTGTTCTTTTATTATCTTAATTTACTTTGGAATGAATAAAAAACTTGATTATATTTCGTTTGATGTTGTTGTTATTGTTGTTGTTGTTGTATTGTGTTAAGCTTCGCTTTCAACAATTTTTCAGTCATGTCGCGACGGTGTGTGTACTTGGGGCAGTATTCCGAGCGCTGCCACGCTGGAGTATCATGCCGCAGACACCATGGTGATATGATATCCCAACCAGTCACATTATACTGACACCTGGCCGACCTAAACTAGAACTATTATCTAATCTGAGCGCCAAGCGAGGAAGCTTCCAGTATCATTTTTCAAATCTTTGGTAAGACCCGACCGGGAATCGAACCATCGACCTTCCGGTGAGAGCTCTATCCCTAGTCCACCGCTGCGGTTTTCGTCTCCATCGAAGGCTGCAATGTCAAGTAGTTTCTTTTTATACAAGTAATGACATGAGATTCCTCCACACTCACCCAAAAGAGAAAATGAAAAACAAAATATACGCAGGTTGATGTGTTATCTAAAATGTATGCATTAAATGAGATTAATGCGGTTATGGATTACTAGTTATGGATGGATTATACATATACACTCAGGGACTTTGAAAACTCACCACTTACATAAAGGTAATTTTAGCGCAGAAAATGCCATCCGATTTCAGTCAAAGAAAGTTTATATACGTTACGAGTGTCTTTTACTGTCAAAATTTAATGACTGAGACTTGATTTTTTATGCATTATTTTCCTTTTTTTCCAAGCTACCCCCAAATGTGCAAATTCACAGAAGTCAATGACAAATGTATGACCACTCGCCCGGATACATGCAATGTATATATACTATATGTAAAACACTATATATCGCAAGATTCGTAGCACTTGTATATGTCGCAATCCCAACGCTCAATGTCGCACTGGTTCATCATACGCTCGGCAAAATAAGCACCTCAAATATGAAGCATTTCAATCAGCGATCACAGTCGCGACATATAGCAGTTGTGTAAATCTTGCGACATAACGCGTTATAGGTGCAACGTTTGGCAATATATGATTTTGCGACATTTAGCGTTGGTGTCAATGTTGCGATATTTAACGTCGGTTGCGACATTTAACGTACCACAGAGTGATCTACCCTAGAAACAGTATTTGTTTAATACAACACTCACTATTTTTGTGTTCATCATGATCACTAATTTATTATTGCGCTCATCAGCTTGCGTATATAAACATCGTAATTGTTCATTGAACATTGTAGCGTATATATTCAAACAATACTAATAACGTCCCGTTTGACGAGCCCGTAAATTATGATTATTTGTATGTGTATGTTGAATGCAGCTTTTTTTTTGCAAATGTTTGTTTTCATGTAAATGGTGTTTTATGGTATGTGTCGACATTCATTCATTAAATGTTGTCAAAGATATATTTAAATTTTAATATTAAAAGGGACACTTCTTTGGTTACCTGTGGTACAGGAGACTGTACTGAAGAAAAATGGGAAAGGTAAGAAATATGAACGGTTGTGTATAGGAGCAAGTATATAGAACAACAGTAAACACATTCCAGACTGCTAGATAGTAAACTTAGAGAAACAGACTATCACAGGAATGTGCAGAATAAAAAAGCTTTAGAATAGGAAGATTTAGGATGAGAGAGTTAATCAGACTAAAAGTTGAAGTGTTTAAAAAGCCAGTTAACAAAATATGAAATCCACAGCAACTATGGACTCAAGCTGGGTTTTTTTTCAAACACAAGAAAAGAATGTTACTTGAGAAGATACAAGCAAGTTAGAGTAAAAGTGAGTAAAAGGCGCTCAATCCTCCACGATCGGTGATTGTAGCAATTGTAAGACAACCACATCCAACTGGATGGGTTAACCTCATGTTAATGAGGATTTCAAAATAGGGCTATTCGCAAAACTAGCAAACCGCCAACATTGTATGGATGCATATGTACACAATTTAAGGTATTTTATACTCACCAGCAAAAACATTTAGCCGGTTACAACGATTTGCATAGCATAAAACGTATATCAAACGTATGAATTAATTCTAGTTCCGGTCAACTAGAATGACGCCCCTTTCAAGACCTATCAACTTTAAAAGGTGTTAACTATTACATTATTGTTAGGCTCCAAAGTGGTCCAGTGGTGTACACCTTTAACTGTCACTCCGGACGTCGTATGTTCAATCCGCAGTAGAGGCAAAAAAAATACAAATTAAATAAAATATTTATTTTATTATATTTTTATTTCTTAATTGAAACTTTTATCTGTTTCCAACAAACACACTTGAAAAATATGTCGACTTAAAGCAACGACAAATTCACAATCTCTCTCACAATTCTGTGATGTAGAAGTGTGTAGGTTATGTTTGTATGAAAAACGATATTGTTATGCTGAGGTATCGGACATATTCTATTATATTGTCCTGTATCCGACCATTCATTTATAATATATTTAAGCAATTATAATTGCAGTAAGAGATACGTACTTGTTAGAGGTATATATCTGTAAAACATGTTATTAGAGGTACGCACCTGTAAAACATGTTATAAGAGGTACGCATTTGTAAAACATGTTATCAGAGGTACGCACCTGTAAAACATGTTATCAGAGGTACGCATCTGTAAAACATGTTATTAGAGGTACGCACCTGTAAAACATGGTATAAGAGGTACGCATCTGTAAAACATGTTATCAGAGGTACGCACCTGTAAAACATGTTATCAGAGGTACGCATCTGTAAAGTACGCACATGTAAAACATGTTATCAGAGGTACGCATCTGTAAAATATGTTATTAGAGGTACGCACCTGTAAAACATGTTATCAGAGGTACGCATCTGTAAAACATGTTATCATAGGTACGCACCTGTAAAACATCTCATCAGGGGTACGCACCTGTAAAACATGTTATTAGAAGTACGCACCTGTAAAACATGTTATCAGAGGTACGCTTCTGTAAAGTACGCACATGTAAAACATGTTATCAGAGGTACGCATCTGTAAAACATGTTATTAGAGGTACGCACCTGTAAAACATGTTATCAGAGGTACGCACCTGTAAAACATGTTATTAGAGGTACGCACCTGTAAAACATGTTATCAGAGGTAAGCATCTGTAAAACATGTTATAAGAAGTATGTACCTGTAAAACATGTTATTAGAGGTACGCATCTGTAAAACATGTAATCAGAGGTACGCTCTTGCAAAACATGTTATCAGAGGTACGCATTTGTAAAACATGTTATCAGAGGTACGCACCTGTAAAACATGTCATCAGAGGTACGCACCTGTAAAACATGCTATTAGAGGTACGCACCTGTAAAACATGTTATCAGAGGTATGCATCTGTAAAGTACGCACATGTAAAACATGTTATCAGTGGTACGCATCTGTAAAACATGTAATTAGAGGTACGCACCTGTAAAACATGTTATCTGAGATACGCACCTGTAAAACATGTTATTAGAGGTACACACCTGTAAAACATGTTATCAGAGGTACGCATCTGTAAAACATGTTATAAGAGGTATGTATCTGTAAAACATGTTATTAGAGGTACGCATCTGTAAAACATGTTATTAGAGGCACGTACCTGTATGACATGTTATCAGAGATATGTACCTGTAAAACATGTTATTAGAGGTACGTACATGCAAAACGTGCTGTAAGAGATATGTACCTGTAATACAAGCTGTTAGAGATACGCACCTGTAAAATATGTTATCAAAGGTACGTCCCTGTTAAATATGTTATTAGAGGTACGTACATGCAAAACGTGCTGTAAGAGATGCGTACCTGCAAAACGTGCTGTAAGAGGTGCGTACCTGTAATACAAACTGTTAGAGATACGCACCTGTAAAATATGTTGTAATGGGGATGTACGTGATAGCTGCAAAATGTGCTCATGATTACAGGAACGTATCTGTAAACATGTCTATTAATACTGACAATATCATTATACATTAATTATATCAACAAGGTTTTATGTGATTGTACAAAAGGATGTAAAAAATGCGTTTCTAATGTTACGCAGTTATTAAATGATTATTGGTTTGCGTACTTATTTACAGATAATGCTTCGCTTGATAGTAAGACATTTCTATGTTCATTCACAAAACGTGTATCTGATTGTTTTATTCCAGAATAGTATGGTACAGTTAACAATAGTCGTGCTATTGAAGATTATAAGTATTTTAAAACAGTTTTGCAAACGAGTAATATGTAGATGTTATTCAAAACGATAAAGATTATTTGTTACTAAAATTAGCTTACCTGCTCACACTCTCAGAATTCAAACTGGTCTTTTAATAAACTGTTTTCTTGGTGGTATTAATGGGGAAAAATGTTTGGAATGTAAATTGAATAAGGTAATATACTAAATTTCAAATGTCGAACTCACCATCATTATGTCAATGTTTACAAATGTTACAATGATACACAAACGTGTAATGTGGTTTGTACGATCGTATACGGACACCAGAGAACTTTGAATTTTAGGATTGGCCATTATCCTCCCCTGGTGCTCACCAGAGAACTTTTAATTTTAGGATTGGCCATTATCCTCAACTGGTGCTCACCAGAGACTTTGAATTTAAGGATTGCTTTTAGGATTGGCCATTATCCTCTCCTGGTGCTCACCAGAGAACTTTGAATTTTAGGATTGGCCATTATCCTCTCCTGGTGCTCACCAGAGAACTTACAATTTTAAGATTGGTCATTATCCTCTTCTGGTGCTCACCACAGAATTTGAATTTTAGGATTGGCCATTATCCTCTCCTTGTGCTCACCAGAGAACTTTGAATTTTAGGATTGGACATTATCCTCTCCTGGTGCTCAGTATTTAGAGGATAGTTATATCTAGTCGGCACGTTGTCTGTATAATGCCCGGTGAGGGGTGGTGGTCTTGACCTGGGAATGCCGGGGTACTTATGTGCCGTCAACTTTAAAACATAAGCCAAAACTCTTCATTGCAGTCTAAACTTTAGGAGTCGAAGTTCTACTTTCAAACCAACTATAGGGATCGAAACTCTACATTCAAACAAATTATGCAGGGGTCGAAATTTACATTCAAACAAATTATGTAGGGGTCGAAACTCTGCACTCAAACCAGTAATAGGGGTCGAAACTTTACATTCAAACAAATTATGTAGGAGTCAAAACTCTACATTTAAACTGAATAAACCTTTGTCTACACAATGGCATAAGCGCATGTTTAATGATGTGCTTTTGATGTTCCGGCCAAATCTCTGTGCCACTGTGTCTACTCTCTAAGCTACCAAGATGTTCCTAGCCTGCAGTTCCTAGACAGGAGGGGATTGAACTCCGAATTGAACGAGGGGTCAAAAATCTACATTGTGTGTGTAGAAAAGAGGGTATTAGTGTATTATGAAACTAAACGTAATTTCCAATGTTAATATGTATTTTTTGCAGCGGTAAACAGAATACATTTTATGTGACGTCGTAAACATGGACATGTTTAGCCTTTTTGACGTTCCAGTTTATAGAAGCAAAATCGCGTATTTTTCGACCTCAGTTGAGTTATACATCATGTACAGAATAGAAACATATATCAACACGTACACATTTGACGGATGTATGGATTTACAAATGCAAAAAGTATGATGAACGCCATATTTTGAAAATATAGCGAAGAACGGAAACTAGTGTATTTTCTCGATTTTTTCGAAAAATAAACGGCTTTTAATAAAAAATACCAAAAAAAAACAAAAACAAACCGAGCGATTTTGGCATAATTTTTATATGATTTTATACTATATATTGTTCAATTATTGTGAGATTTTTAGAAAAATTGACAAACTAGATTTTTACGATATCCAATTATTTAACCCTACCCTACGTCAAAAAAAACAACAACAACGCTTTTAAGCAAAAGGTGTGAAATTTGGCGGCAGATGGTTTTGCGACATTTAGCGTTCGTGCGACATTAAACGTTTCCACAGAGTGATCTACCCTAACAAGAGTTCTTTTTAATACAGCACTCATTTTTCTGTATTCACCATGGTCACTTATTTGTTATTGCGTTCATCAGGTTGCGTATATGGATAGTATCATAATTGTTCATTGAACATTGTAGTGTATATTTAAACAATACTTATAATGCCCCGTGCAACGAGCCCGTATGTTATGATTATTTGTATGTTGAACGCAGCTTTTCTGATTTCTTTGTAAATGTTTGTTTTTGATGTAGAGTTTTACGGTATGTGTTGACATTCATTCTTTCTTTAAATGTTAGCAAATACAGTTTAATTATAACATTGAAAGGGTAATTATATTGGTCACCTGTGGTACAGAAGGCAAAGGCGAAAGATAAGAAATATGGACAGTTGTGTATAGGAACAAGTATATAAGAACAGTAAGCATATTTCAGACTGCTAGATAGCAAACTTAGAGAAACTGACTGTTACGGAATGTGCAGAAGAAAATGCTTTAGAATATGAAGCTTTAGTATTAGGGAGTTGTAGCGTTTGAAGTACCAGTAAGCAAAATATGAAATCCACATTAACTATGGACTCAAACTGGTTTATTCAAACACAAGAAAAGGAAGTTACTGTAGTAGAGATAAGACAGATAAAAAAAAGATAGTAAAAGGCGCTCAATCGTCCACGATCGATGATTGTAGCAATTGTAAGATAACCACATCCAACTGGATGGGTCAACCTCAAATTAATGAGAATTTCAAAATAGGGCAATTCGCAAAACTAGCAAACCGCCAACATTGTACGGATGCTTATGTATAAATTTCGAGATTTTTTTATACTCACCAACATAAACGTTTAGTCGGTTACAACGATTTGCATAGCATAAAACGTATATCGAACGTATGAATTAATTCTAGTTCCGGTCAACTAGAATGATGCCCCTTTCAAGATCTAACAACTTTAAAATGTGTTAACTATTCCATTATTATTAGGCTCCAAAGTGGTCAAGTGGTGTACGCCTTTAACTGTCACTCCGAACGTCGTATGTTCAAACCGCAGTGGAGGCAAAAAAACCACTAATTGATTAAAATATTTGTTTTTATATTTTTATTTCTTAATTAAAACTTTTATCTTTTACCAACACACGCACTTGAAAAATATGTCAACTTAAAGCTTCAACAGAGTCACAATCTCTCTCGCGATTCTGTGATGTATACGTATGTAGGTTATGTTTGTATGAAAAAGCGATATTATTAAGCTGAGATATCGGACATATTCTATTATATGGTCCTGTATCCGACCATTCAATTATAACATATTTAACCAATTATAATCGCAGTAAGAGATACGTACTTTAAAAACATGCTGTTAGAGGTATATATCTGTAAACATGTTATTAGAGGTACGTACATGCAAAACTTGCTGTCAGAGGTACGTACCTGTAAAACATGTTATTAGAGGTGCGTACGTGCAAAATATGCTGTAAGAGATGCGTGCCATTGAAGCATATTATTAGAGGTACGTACATGCAAAACTTGCTGTCAGAGGTGCGTCCGTGTAAAACATGTTGTTAGAGGTATGTACCTGTAAAACATGTTATTAGAGGTACGTACCTGTAAAACATATTATTAGAGTTATGCAACTGTAAAACATGCTATTATAGGTGTGTACAGACAAAAAATGCTGTAAGAGGTGTGTATCTGTAAAACATGTTATTAGAGGTGCGTACCTGTACCTGTAAAAAATGTTATTAGAGGTACGTACCTGTAAAACATTTTATTAGAGGTGTTTATCTGTAAATCATGTTATTAGTGGTGCGTACGTGTAAAACATGCTGTAAGAGGTGCGTGCCTTTAAAACATGTTATTAGAAGTGCGTACCCGTAAAACATGTTATTGGAGGAACGTATCTGTAAAACATGTTATTAGAGGTGTGTACATGGAAAACATGTTATTAGAGGTACGTGTCTGTAAAACATGTTATTAGAGGTGCGTACCTGTACCCGTAAAACAAGTTATTAGATGTACGTACAAGCAAAACATATTAGTAGAGGTACGTACCTATTACAGGTGCGTACGTGCAAAAACATGCTGTAAGAGGTGCGTGCCATTAAACCATGTTATTAGAAGTGCGTACCCGTAAAACATGTTATTAGAGGAACGTATCTGTAAAACATGTTATTAGAGGTATGAACTTGTAAAACATGTTATCAGAGGTGCGTACGTAAAACATGTTATTAGAGGTGCGTACATGCAAAATATGCTGTTTCAGGTGCGTACCTGTTATACAAGCTGTTAAAGGTGCGAACCTGTAAACTATGTTATTAGAGGTACGTACCTGTGATATAAGCTATTAGAGGTACGCACCTGAAAAATATGTTGTAATTGGGATGTACCTGGTATCTATAAAATATGCTTTTACAGAAACTTACCTGTAAATATGTTATTACTACTGACAATATCATTATACACAAATTATATCAACATGATTTAGGTGATTGTGCAAACTGAGAATCTAAAAAATGGGCTTCTAATGTTATGATGTTATTCAATAATCATGGGTTTACAAATAATGATTTCTCGATTAAAACTTTTCACAAAACGTTTTACTTACTGATTTATTCAAGAAGGGTATGGTACAGGTAACACTAGTCATTGTTATTGAAGAGTATAAGTGTTTTAAAAATAGTTTTGCATATGAACAGTATTTAGATATTCTCCAAAACGATTTAAGAAAGTTTGTTACTAAAATTAGACTGTCTGCTCATACTCTAAGAGTATTCGGAACAGAATATTTTCAAACTGGTCGCTAAACAAGAAATCATATGCCATGAAGAATTTCGGAATGAATTTCCATTATTATTTTGACATTTATATTTAAAACATAACCAGATCTTCAATATATATCAAATGGTAATGAGATATGACGGTACTAATGACGTACTTATTAACGATATAGTGATATTATGTTATTATAACGATGCTTTTACGTACAAGTCTGGAATCAAATATATGTTCTGTTCTGTTATGCTCTGTTATGCTCTACTCTGCTCTGCTCTGCTCTGCTCTGCTGAGCTCTGCTCTGCTCTGCTCTGCTCTGCTCTGTTCTGCTCTGCTCTGTTCTGTTCTGTTCTGTTCTGTTTTACTCTGTTCTGCTCTGTTCTACTCTGCTCTACTCTGCTCTGCTCTGCTCTGTTAACGGTAACAAAACAAAACAAGCATCGCCAGTCTGATAGTCCAATTACCAAACTCGTTAAAATGACTTGATCGTTTTGCAAATCTTTGTGATAACCGTGGTTAGATACCTGAGATGCTATGTTAGTTACTACCAAAGGCATGTGTGTATTTGAAAATGGTTCTGTTTCTAACGGTAGTTATATAAAGCAATGCACTGTATTAGCAGTATACGCCACCTGTTGTCTGGATAAAGGATTGTGCTATAGGTTTGTATTATTCATATTATTATTCCTGTAATAATTATTTTTCATTTATCTTGTAGATGTATTATTGTATCATATTTTTTTCTAAAATAAAAATTAATGATTTGACTTTTTATTTTTACGTTTATTATTATTATTATTATTGTTTACTAATAAATTATTATTATCTTGTTTCTTTTTATTACAATTCTTCTTCTCACCATCATCATCATCATCATCATCACCATCATCATCATCATCATCATCACCATCATCATCATCATTATTTATCATTATTTTATTCTCCTTACTATTATCGTTATTATTATTATTATTATTGTTTACTAATAAATTATTATTATCTTGTTTCTTTTTATTACAATTCTTCTCATCATCATCATCATCATCATCATCATCATCATCATCATCATCATCATCATCATCATCATCATCATCATCATCAACATCATCATCATCAACATCATCATCATCATCACCACCACCACCACCACCATCATCATCATCATCATCATCATCATTATTTATCATTATTTTATTCTCCTTACTATTATCGTTATTATTATTATTATTATTATTATTATTATTATTATTATTATTATTATTATTATTATTATTATTATTATAAAAGATGCACCACTTATAATTTTCTGTTCAGTAAATGATGAAAAGTTTATTGAATCGCAAAGAGGAAGGTCATATTCGATGATAATAGTATTTATGAGAAATTCGTTAATGCATAGTCGGCATTTTCCGTTTTATTCGTCAATGTCTTAGTATAACCCGATGCTGGCCGATGGATGACTTTATTGAGGGTTGATCAACAAAGTTAGAGAATTTTACAGTACAGATACAAAATATAATATAAGTTATTGAACAGGACATCAATAATATATGATGTTTGATATAAATATGCAATTTTACTGCTAAGATCGAAAAAAATATCGGCGATATAGGTGAGGCCTCTTTAACGCCAGATACCTGTGGCAGTGCATGAGTTCTAAAACGGCTTATAAGTACAGCAATCGAATTTTAATCATAATTAAAATTCAGTTAACTTACCAATGTACCAAGTTTAAATCCAACATGAGTATCCCTAATGTAATTATTTTTCAGAAACGCCAACTAGAAATATCGAAAATACTTGATGATTTAACCTATTATTCAAGAAATCAGAGGTAAAACTAATTTAAACCAAAAACAATGGCAATTAATGTAAAATTAAAGCTGCCATTTATCCAGCTGTCTATTGTTGTGCTATATTGTATTCTAGTCATTTATTTGGCTGATCCTCCGCCTAAGTTGATACTGGTCTCCATAGATAGCATGCGGTACAACTTTCTAGACAACATACCAACAAGCAAAACAGAACACTTTCAATACTTCATCCGGAACGGAGTGAAGGCAAAGTCTATCCGAAACGTATTTCCTACTTCGACCTACCCCAACCACTACTCTTTAATCACCGGACTCTACCCGGAGAGTCACGGTATTGTCCACAATCAATTCTACGATCCCGACTTAGATGATTACTTTGCTTACACGCGCCCGGAAGACAATTTTGATTCCAGATGGTTTGATGTGGGAGCAGAACCGATTTACGTCACCAACACCAAAGCAGACGAGAAGAGAAAAAGCGGTTCAGTGATGTGGCCTACAGGTCTTGCAGAAGTGAAAGGCATTGCGCCAGATAGCATGATACTGAATACGTTCCCGTACGTAACTAACGTATCAAGAATAGATCGAATAGATTATCTTATTTCATATTTAACAGCGAAAGAAAATCCTATAAATCTGGGGTTGCTCTATTTCCGCGAGCCTGATCGTACAGCGCACGTGTTCGGACCCGAATCTAACGAAGTGACAAGTATTATAACTGATGCGTTAAATAAAGAACTTGGTTATCTGATTGATAAACTGAAACAGAATGGGCTGTTTGAATCTACAAATATTATCCTGACATCGGACCATGGACACGCCACTGTTGGTACGAGGTTTGTGAAATTGGATGATTACATCGATCCGTCCTGGTACAAAGAAGGATCGGAGTTTCAGGACCCTGTTGTTATGAATTTGTTTCCCGTAGAAGGTACGTTGGCAAAGGTGTTTTTTTTTATATATGCTTTAATTTAATTTCTATTGATTTTGCAGATTCAGCTTATACTATAGTATACTTACAGTACTTTTTAGCTCGCCGGGACGAAGTTCAAGGAGAGCTATCGTTATGACCCCGGCGGCGTCGTCGTCGTCGTCGTCGTCGTCGTCTGTAGACACCCAGGTTAAACTTTTGCGTTTAAGTTTAGGATATCTAGGCAACCACTCATTGGGTGTGAATGAAACTTTGCATTTGTGTTCACCATCATCAATGGAACACACACACAGACAAGAACCATAACTCTGGATTGCATTTTGGCACAGTTATGACCCTTTTTGGACTTAGACACACAGAGGCGAGCTTTGTTGGTCTTCTGACAACTCTTGTTTAATTCGATATTGCCATAAAATGTAACTGTAAAATATTAAACTTAATAAAGAACGAATATTAAGAACTTGCCCCATGACAATGTCAGATTTGAACAAGTACTCGATCAATACAATGGTAATGCAAGCTGTTACAATGGAATGTCAGCCACGTTCCTTCACCATGGACACCTTGCAAAACATCACAACTTCCATTCTCGCTATCTTGACTTCGCAACTTTGCACCACAGGCACCGGTCATAATATCTTTTTTTAGTATATACGTCATATATTGTCATGATTGATTGATTGAATATATAGCGTCATGTTATGCCATCGAATACTAACAGATGATCAATTAACCTAACCACTGTTTCCTGGGATCCTGAAAGGTTAACCAGTACTCGAGCACACCCCATCTCTGCAAGTAACTGACAATTTTCGCATTTGAATCAGCGGTGAGAGACGAAGAGTAATGAGACACAATGTCGTATATCAATCATCATGGAGACTGTTTCCGGCTGGGGATTCGAACTCAACCCCTTGATTGTTAGTCAGAGGCGTTACCAACTTAACTAATCAGACCCGGCATATATAGATTATCAATATTAAAGTACATGGTATAGATACTATATGATCGTATATATTAATAAAAAGATGATTGTGACCGGACTTGTTCTTTGCACCGAATCTCCGCAAATTCGATACTCGGCAATGTTAAAATTTTGGCCAGAACTAGACGCCGCTGTCACTATGTTAGATGGTGAATGGGAGAGTGACTGTCACTGTGTTAGATGATGAATGGAAGAGTGACTGTCACTGTGTTAGATGGTGAATGGAAGAGTGGCTGTCACTGTGTTAGATGGTAAATGAACGAGTGGCTGTCACCGGGTAGATGGTGAATGGAAGAGTGACTGTTACTGTGTTAGATGGTGAATGGAAGAGTGACTGTCACCGTGGTAGATGATGAATGGAAGAGTGACTGTCACTGTGTTAGATGATGAATGGAAGAGTGACTGTCACTGTGTTATATGATGAATGGAAGAGTGACTGTCACTGTGTTAGATGGTGAATGGAAGAGTGACTGTCACTATGTTAGATGATGAATGGAAGAGTGACTGTCACTGTGTTAGATGATGAATGGAAGAGTGTCTGTCACTTTGTTAGATGGTGAATGGAAGAGTGGCTGTCACTGTGTTAGATGGTGAATGGAAGAGTGGCTGTCACTGTGGTAGATGGTGAATGGAAGAGTGACTGTCACTGTGTTAGATGGTGAATTGAAGAGTGACTGTCACTGTGTTAGATGGTGAATTGAAGAGTGACTGTCACTGTGTTAGATGGTGAATGGAAGAGTGACTGTCACTGTGTTAGATGGTGAATGGAAGAGTGACTGTCACTGTGGTAGATGATGAATGGAAGAGTGGCTGTCACTGTGTTAGATGGTTAATGGAAGAGTGGCTGTCACTGTGGTAGATGGTGAATGGAAGAGTGACTGTCACTGTGTTAGATGATGAATGGAAGAGTGTCTGTCACTGTGTTAGATGGTGAATGGAAGAGTGGCTGTCACTGTGTTAGATGGTGAATGGAAGAGTGGCTGTCACTGTGGTAGATGGTGAATGGAAGAGTGACTGTCACTGTGTTAGATGGTGAATTGAAGAGTGACTGTCACTGTGTTAGATGGTGAATTGAAGAGTGACTGTCACTGTGTTAGATGGTGAATGGAAGAGTGACTGTCACTGTGTTAGATGGTGAATGGAATAGTGACTGTCACTGTGGTAGATGATGAATGGAAGAGTTGCTGTCACTGTGTTAGATGGTTAATGGAAGAGTGGCTGTCACTGTGGTAGATGGTGAATGGAAGAGTGACTGTCACTGTGTTAGATGATGAATGGAAGAGTGGCTGTCACTGTGTTAGATGGTGAATGTAAGAGTGACTGTCACTGTGGTAGATGATGAATGGAAGAGTGACTGTCACTGTGTTAGATGGTGAATGGAAGAGTGACTGTCACTGTGTTAGATGATGAATGGAAGATTGACTGTCACTGTGATAGATGATGAATGGAAGAGTGACTGTCACTGTGTTAGATGATGAATGTAAGAGTGACTGTCACTGTGGTAGATGATGAATGGAAGAGTGACTGTCACTGTGTTAGATGATGAATGGAAGAGTGGCTGTCACTGTGGTAGATGGTGAATGGAAGATTGACTGTCACTGTGGTAGATGATGAATGGAAGAGTGACTGTCACTGTGTTAGATGATGAATGTAAGAGTGACTGTCACTGTGGTAGATGATGAATGGAAGAGTGACTGTCACTGTGTGTGTTAGATGATGAATGGAAGAGTGGCTGTCACTGTGTTAGATGGTTAATGGAAGAGTGGCTGTCACTGTGGTAGATGGTGAATGGAAGAGTGACTGTCACTGTGTTAGATGATGAATGGAAGAGTGGCTGTCACTGTGTTAGATGGTGAATGTAAGAGTGACTGTCACTGTGGTAGATGATGAATGGAAGAGTGACTGTCACTGTGTTAGATGGTGAATGGAAGAGTGACTGTCACTGTGTTAGATGATGAATGGAAGATTGACTGTCACTGTGGTAGATGATGAATGGAAGAGTGGCTGTCACTGTGTTAGATGGTGAATGTAAGAGTGACTGTCACTGTGGTAGATGATGAATGGAAGAGTGACTGTCACTGTGTTAGATGATGAATGGAAGAGTGGCTGTCACTGTGTTAGATGGTGAATGTAAGAGTGACTGTCACTGTGGTAGATGATGAATGGAAGAGTGACTGTCACTGTGTTAGATGGTGAATGGAAGAGTGACTGTCACTGTGTTAGATGATGAATGGAAGATTGACTGTCACCGTGTTAGATGGTGAATTGAAGAGTGACTGTCATTTTAGATGGTGAATGTAAGAGTGACTGTCACTGTGGTAGATGATGAATGGAAGAGTGACTGTCACTGTGTTAGATGGTGAATGGAAGAGTGACTGTCACTGTGTTAGATGGTGAATTGAAGAGTGACTGTCACCGTGGTAGATGATGAATGGAAGAGTGGCTGTCACTGTGTTGGATGGTGAATGACTGTGTTAGATGATGAATGGAAAAGTGACTGTCACTGTGTTAGATGGTGAATTGAAGAGTGACTGTAACCGTGGTAGATGGAGAATGGAAGAATGACTGTCACTGTGTTAGATAGTGAATGGAAGAGTGACTGTCACTGTGTTAGATGGTGAATGGAAGAATGCAATCCAATAAATTCTTTTCATCAATAAGAAATATCCTCTTATTTCGTACCTTGAATATAAGATTGCATCTCCGGAAATAAATGCCATTTCATCAATAAGAAATATTCTCTTATTCATACCATGAATATAAAAGTGCATCCCCGGCAATAAATGCCATTTCATCAATAAGAAATATTCGCTTAGTATTTCATATGATGAATGGAAGAGTGAAACCCAAATAAATTTTATTTCATCAATTAAGAAATTTTAGCTTATTTCATAACTTGTATGTTGAATGGAAGAGTGCAACCCTATAAATACTATTTCATCAATAAGAAACATTCGCCTATTTCGTATATTGTACATCATGATTTCTCAGTATAGAAATATACATAACGCCATTGCTGTTAATTTACTGGCTCGTACAGGAAAAGAGGACGCCATAGTTCAAGCACTAGAGAATGTAACCGATGTATTCGTGTATCGGAAAGGAGGTCCAGATCTAGAAGAGCTCCATTACACTGACAACGACAGGATAGCACCAATTGTTGTGACAGGTCAGGAAGGAGTAGCCATTGTAAAGGACGAGAAGGCGAGGAAAAGCTTCGCCTATAGTAAGTTTCATTTTACTGATTGGTATCGGAGACATATAAATTAGGTCACTGTTGCTATAAAGCAGTGTCTTTTTCAATACATACATATTGCGGAGCGCGCGGTCAAGTGGTAGAGCATCGACCCAGGATCGAAGGGTCGTGGGTTTGATCTTCTCCACGGCAATGTGTGTTGTTCTTGAGCAAGATACTTATTCCACATATGCATAGTACTGGTTCTAACTAGACAGACTTCGAGAGTGATTTGCATAAGTCGTCATAACGTCTTTTCACAATCGATGTAAAATAAACAAGTTTAAACCATTGTAAGACCCTGTATAAAGACATTAAGGTCTGTATTATGACTAGTCCGCGAACTCTTTAGAAAACACAGATCATCTGTTTAATTATTTCGCGCTTGTCTGATTAAAGTATATATTAATTATTATACTTACTTTCTTGAATATCGAATCGGTCTCGGAGTAGTACGTGGAAGTGTCATGACAATAGCTATACTGCATACATTTTTAAAATGAAACTAATTATTTTTCTAAATATATTGATATGCAGTTGTGCATTTTCTTATTTTTCATTTTATTTATGTATTCCCTTATTTTACAGAGGGTTTCCACGGATACGATCCGAGAAAATTTATGAATATGAGACCATTCTTTCTTGCGATGGGTCCAGCTTTCAAGAAGGGATTTGTATCAGAACCCTTCGACTCCGTGGACATCTACCCATTAATGTGCCATCTACTTGGAATCACACCGGCCTCTAACAACGGTTCCCTGGAGAATGTGAAGCAACTATTGGCAGAAGATCCGTTCGAAACAACAACGCCGATGGTCGATCCTGATACAATAAAAAACACTGCTACACCTGTAGCTACAACAGATGAAGACGCCATCAACTCTGCAATGTCTTCCTACGGGCGTAAGTAAACTGCTTTCTATATAAAAGTTCTTGGATAAGCCAACTTATAGTTTAATTTGATCACAGGAGCTTGAAATTATATCTATAAAAAACTAAAATGCCGTTTATCTCGACCAAAACCCAATGAATATATATTATATATCGGGTCTTGGCATAGATGAAAGGCATTTGAGTCATTTATGGATATATCCCATTCTTCTGTGATTTAATATACAAAGAGAAGTGCTAAGTGACTGAGAACTCTAAGAGGGTATATCTCAAAACGATTGGTTTTAATCTACTAGAAATGCGTCAAAGTTCGTAGATTTTAAATGAGAACGCCTTGCAGTCTGCTAGAAGGATGTTGGTGCTCAGGGCCGTAGCCAAAGTTTGAGTTAACAGGAGGCACAATCCCATCCTTGCTAGGTTGCTTCATTAAAAAAACATTCAGCTCCCACAATGCATTTCTTGTGGCATCCTGATATCTGAGACACACATGTTACACCTTTCAAATTGATAACACTGAGTGCAAATTTATACAAGTGTTCATGTTTTTACACAAATATTTTAAACGCCCACTTGTAGCGTTTTATAAACAGGCCCTACACGTCAAGTCTTAGTAATAAAACTATTAGCTTTGTACTGTAATATATATCGATACTGGAAACATGTACGGGAAATGACATATTGTTGCAAGTTGCTGATAATTTTTTTTTTATAAAATTATTAATTAAAACATTCGAATCTCAACAAATTATTCACGAATACAATTAAGCGGGGCGGTAGTGTAATTGATAGAGTGTTGGCTGCTCACGCCAGAGGCTGCGGGTTCGATCCCCACCTCGACCCGATACCTCTCATAAAACAACACTCAGTACTGGTTCTACTCAGGAATGCGACTCGAGAGTAGTTCATATAAGCTAAAATTAAATTCTACAGTTTGCCTCAGTGTGAAAAAAATATACATCTACTTATAAAACTATACGTCATGTATGTATTACCCAGTTCTCCAAACTATACCCCTTAATGCCGCATTTCTTCCCGTGTTGTATTGATGCCATTACACGTTCCAGGTTATGATTTTTTTTCTGGGTATTCTGTTTTCTGGATGTAACTAATGTCGCTGGTATATGTTCTTGGTGTAAAGTTTTTTTATATACGGAATAAGCAAAACGACGTGGCAGTGTCGTATTGATACCAAGTAAGTCTTTATATCAGTAGAAAGCATAGTTTGTTGTTTTTTTTTACTTCAGACCAGGCAATGATCAGTTTGGTTTTTGGACTCCTGGTTGCAGTAACAGTGACCACAACGAGACTGGTGTGAAACTTCATAGCTGCTACATTATTTACGATTTACCTGTAAAATTAATGAACTGTTCAGTATGCTGAATGAATGTTTTATGATTGTATTTGTTTCTTCCAGCCATCATTATTTTTCATGAAGTTTGAATTCAAACCAAAGTTAAAAATTAAAAAAAAAATGGAAAGAGGGGAAAGATGTTGGGTGGTGGTGATGGTTGGGGATGGGATGGGGGAGGAGTCTCGTGGAAAGTTGAAATCCAGCAGAGTAATACATTTACATTGAATACAAAACAAAATTAAATAGGAGGGCTAGATTGCCGCTAAAGCTCTCCCCTGTGGCAGAGGAGACAATGCCAAAGAAGGTATTTTTTACAATGCAAGGCCATACCTCAAACATTTAAATTTGGTCAGTCGAGATATTATAGATATATAACTACTGTGTAAGTTTGGTCAATATCAACTTCAGATATATATATAAATATATATATATATATGTCTCTGTCCCTGTGGCCTCAAGTCTCCGGACTGAGCCCTGTGACCTCAAATCTCAAGACAGTGCCTTGTGGTCTCAAATCTCCAGTCTGAGCCGTATAAACTCAAATCTCAAGACTGAGCCCTGTTGTATCAAACCTCCAGAAACAGCCCTGTAGCCTCAAATCTTCAGACTGAACCCTGTGGCATCAAATCTCCACTCGGAGCCCTGTGGTCTCAGCTCTCTAGGTAGAACATAGCCCTTAGGCCTCAAGTCTCCAGACTTAGCCCTGTAGCCCCCAATCTTCAGACAGAGCCCTGTGGCCTCAAATCTTCAGACTGAGCCCTGTGGCATCAAATCTCCACTCGGAGCCCTTTGGCCTCTCTATCTCTTCTTGTGTTCATGGTTAACTGTTCATGGTTAACTGTTTCATTTTGTGTTCATGGTTAACTGTTTCTTCTTGTGTTCACAGTTAACTATTTCTTTTTCTGTTCATTATTAACTATTTCTTCATTTGTTCACAGTTAACTATTTACTCTTGTGTACAGGGTTAACTATTTCTTCGTGTGTTTACAGTTAACTATTTATTCTTCTGTTTAAGGTTGATATATTTCTTCTTGTATACAGGGTTAACTATAATTATGTTCTTGTGTTAATGGTTAACTATTTCTTCTTGTGTTCCCTGTTAACTTTTTGTTAGTATGTACTTGGTAAACAATTTCTTCTTGTGTATAGGGTTAACTATTTCTTCTTGTGCGTCTGGTTGTCTGTTTCTAGCCACTGTCTCAGTATATGTTTCACCTGATCCTCCTGCTTCCATCGAGCTTGGATATAAAATCAAACATTAAACATATTTAACACATTTTACCCATAATAACAAGACGCCCATGAGGGCCTGTATCACTCTACTGAACATATGTAATGTTATGGTAGTGATATGATGTTAAATAACATTTTCTATAAATAATATATAACAGTAGGTATCGTTAACTGAATAAGATAACTATATATTATTTTAATGGGTTTAACTCCATCTTAAACACATTTCACATTATATACATGTATGACATGTCCAGGTTTATTGGTGGACGTAGACCTAAGAATGAATCTGAGTTGAGCCACTGTCCTTCAGCAAGTAACTTGCAAACTTTCTCACATTAAGTTTTGTGACTCGAACAAACAAACTTAGCGGTGATAGGTAAGTGATCTTGAGACAGCACCTCAGACCACTCGGCCACGGAGGACCCCCTAGAAATAACGGCCTTAGGGGTGAGAGGTAAGTTATCTTGAGGCAGCACCACAGACCTCTCAACCACGGAGGACTCCCTAGAGATAACGACCTTAGTGGTGAGAGGTAAGTGATCTTGAAACAGCACCTCAGACCACTCGGCCACGGAGGACACCCTAGAGATAACGACCTTAGTGGTGAGAGGTAAGTGATCTTGAAACAGCACCTCAGACCACTCGGCCACGGAGGACACCCTAGAGATAACGACCTAAGCAGTGAGAGGTAAGTGACCTTGAACCAGCACCTCAGACCTCTCAACCACGGAGGACTCCCTAGAAATAACGGCCTTAGGGGCGAGAGGTAACTGATCTTGAGGCAGCACCTCAGACCTCTCAACCACGGAGGACTCCCTAGAAATAACGGCCTTAGGGGTGAGAGGTAAGTGATCTTGAGGCAGCACCTCAGACCACTCGGCCACGGAGGACCTTCTGGTGATAACGGCCTTAGTGGTGAGAGGTTAGTGATGTTGATAAAGCACCACAGACTACTCGGCCATGGAGGAACCCCTAGAGATAACGACCTTAGTGGTGAGAGGTTAGTGATGTTGAGAAAGCACCACAGACCACTCGGCCACGGAGGACGCCCTGGAGAAAACGACCTTAGCGGTGAGAGGTTAGCGATGTTGAGACAGCACCTCAGACCACTCAGCCATGGAGGACCCTAGAGATAACGTCCTTAGTGGTGAGAAGTAAGTGATCTTGAGACAGCACCTCAGACCACTCAGCCATGGAGGACCCTAGAGATAACGACCTTAGTGGTGAGAGGTAAGTGATCTTGAGACAGCACCTCAGACCACTCTGACACGGATGACCCCCTAGAGATAACGACCTTAGCAGTGAGAGGTAATTGATCTTGAGACAGCACCTCAGACCACTCGGCCACGGAGGACACCCTAGAGATAACAACCTTAGTGATGAAAGGTAAGTGATCTTGAGACAGCACCTCAGACCACTCAGCCATGGAGGACCCCCTAGAGATAATGACCTTAGCAGTGAGAGGTAAGTGAACTTGAGACAGCACCTCAGACCACTCAGCCACGGAGGACACCTTAGAGATAACAACCTTAGTGATGAGAGGTAATTGATCTTGAGACAGCACCTCAGACCACTCAGCCATGGAGGACCCCCTAGAGATAACGACCTTAGTGATGAGAGGTAAGTGATCTTGAGACAGCACCTCAGAACACTAGGCTACGGAGGACCACCCTCCCCTCACCCACCCCCCCCCAGAGATAACGACTTTAGTGGTGAGAGGTAAGTGATCTTGAGACAGCACCTCAGACCACTCAGCCACGGAGGACCCCCTAGAGATAACAACCTTAGTGGTGAAAGGTCAGTGATCTTGAGACAGCACCTCAGACAACTCGGCCACGGAGGACCACCCCTAGAGATAACGACTTTAGCGTTAAGAGGTAAGTGATCTTGAAACAGCACCTAAGCCCACTCGGCCTAGGAGTACACCCTAGAGATAACGACCTTAGCGTTGAGAGGTAAGTGATCTTGAAACAGCACCTCAGACCACTCGGCCACGGAGGACCCCCTAGAGATAACGATCTTAGCGATGAGAGGTAAGCGATCTTGAAGCAGCACCTCAGACTACTTGGCCACGGAGGACCCCCTAGATATAAAGACCTTAGCGATGAGAGGTAAGCGATCTTGAAGCAGCACCTCAGACTACTTGGCCACAGAGGACCCCCTAGATATAAAGACCTTAGTGGTGAGAGGTAAGTGATCTTGAGACAGCACCTCAGACCACTCGGCCACGGAGTACTCCCTAGAGATAACGACCTTACTGGTGAGAGGTAATTGATCTTGAGACAGCACCTCAGACCACTCAGCCACGGAGGACCCCTAGAGATAACGACCTTACTGGTGAGAGGTAATTGATCTTGAGACAGCACCTCAGACCACTCAGCCACGGAGGACCCCTAGAGATAACGACCTTACTGGTGAGAGGTAATTGATCTTGAGACAGCACCTCAGACCACTCAGCCACGGAGGACCCCTAGAGATAATGACCTTAGCGGTGAGAGGTTAGTGATCTTGAGACAGCACCTCAGACCACTCGGCCATGGAGGACACCTACAGATAACAACCTTAGTGGTGAGAGGTAAGTGATCTTAAGACAGCACCTCAGACCACTCGGTCACGGAGGACCCCCTAGAGATAACGACCTTAGTGGTGAGAGGTAAGTGATCTTGAGACAGCACCTCAGACCACTCGGCCACGGAGGACACTCTAGAGATAACGACCTTAGTGGTGAGAGGTAATTGATCTTGAGACAGCACCTCAGACCACTCGGCCATGGAGGACACCTACAGATAACAACCTTAGTGGTGAGAGGTAAGTGATCTTAAGACAGCACCTCAGACCACTCGGTCACGGAGGACCCCCTAGAGATAACGACCTTAGTGGTGAGAGGTAAGTGATCTTGAGACAGCACCTCAGACCACTCAGCCACGGAGGACCCCTAGAGATAACGACCTTACTGGTGACAGGTAAGTGATCTTCATACTTTTTCAATCAAGCAATAGCCATAACTCTATCCCTTCTGATCTGATATGGCAGTTTATATAATCCATCCACACTTTCGTGACCAAATTTTTTTTAACAAGTTTGGTCAAGATCGAATGAAAACTGATGGTGCTGAAGTGTGTCCACTGCAACTGTTTAACCAATCAAGGGCCACAACTCTATCTATGTTATGTTCAAATTTAGCTGGTACAAGAACTCATCGTGCTTTAAATGTCAATAACATTCTGACTACATGCATTCTTGCGTTTCAATGAAAACTGATGTTGTGTAGATTACAAGGCAAAAATCATCATTTTTAAATTGATCATGTGACATACATAGCGCTGTACTTTTCATTAATTCAACAAAATACCATAGATACCTTTGACGTTTCTGGTCCAATCTTCCACATAGTTGTTGATACAATAAATGACATTATCATGTAAAATCAATATTATTTCCCTTAATTTCATACAAATAAAAATGGTTTCTCATTTCATTCCTCAAAAAATTCAAGCAATACTTATAAAATGTTGGTGCACCTTTCAAAACTGTTTTCAGTGTACATGAAACCTCCTGTTTCAGTAGCCCTGACGTGTCCTGGGCCATGGACAGTAGAAGCTGGGGACACCCTTGTCTGTTAAACAACTGCCTCAGTCGGTTGTCACTGCTTACCAGCATGCGCACAATTATCAAACCTGAAGTAAATGAACATGTATAGTCTCTTGAAATTCTAAATAGAATAACATCTTTCTGTATTAAGAAATCTAACTCGTTCAGATGTAAATTTTATACTTCAGAACACCCATGCGGTTCATTATTTAGAAGTCAAATGTATTCATTTATACATGTATGTAGCACATCTATGTGTCACACTGAAGCACCGTATGTCATGTGAAAGCATCATATAACGTAATTATAAAAGCATCACATATGAGTATGATATGACCATGTATGCCACATGCGAGCCTTAGATGTGCTACAAAAGTATCACATAACACATATAACCATCTATACCACCTGCAAGCATCACATATCACATATTACCATCCAGACCACATGCAAGCGTCAGATGGTACATGCTATATGTTACCATTTATTGTCAAAGAACATATAACATGTAACCATCATTATGTCACCAGAAACAGACCACATGGAACTATTTTGTATTACATAAGAGCATATGTCACATAAAAGCATCAAATATCATAAGAAAGCATGTGATGCAACATTGAATTGCCAGATGCCACATGTTAGCTTTAGATGTCACACTAAATTGTCAGATACCACACATCAGAACCAGATGTCACATTTAATTGTTAGATGCCACATTTTAGCATCAGATGTCACATTCAAGTGTTGTATGACATATTTTAGCATCAGATGTCACATTAAAGTGTCTGATGACACTTTTTAGCATCATATGTCACATTAAATTGTCAGATACACATGTAAGCATCAGATGTCACATTAAAATGCCAGATGACACATGTAGGCATCAGATGTCACATTAAAATGTCAGATGTCACTTGAAAGCATCAGATGTCATATTGAATTGCCATACGTTACATTGAATTGTCAGACGCCACATGAAAACATCAATTGTCACATTAGATTGTTGGATGACATATTTTAGCATTTGATGTCACATTAAATTGTCAGATGACACATTTTAGCATCAGGTGTCACAAATTCAATTGTCAGATGACACATGCAAGCCTCAGATATCTCATTAAATTGTCAGATGTCACATGTTAGCATCAGATGATGTCACATTAAATTTTCAGATGTCACATGTAAAAATCAGATGCCACATTAAATTGGTAGATGCCACACGTAAGCATCAGCTGTCGCATTAACTTGTAAGATATCATATGTTAGCATCAAATGTCATATCAAATTGTCAAATGCCACATATTAGCATCCCATTGAATCATCATATACCATATTGAATCATAAGATGTCACAGTATGAGCTGTTACATCTACATAACGAAGTTAATTCAGACAAACAGGCCAGTTTGTTGGACATGCATTTACTATGATAAAGCTCAACTCATCAATAATTTCAAGTAGTTAATTATCTTCATTGACACGGAGAAAGTCCACCAGTTTGCTGGACATGTATATAATATGATAAAGATCAACTCACCAATAATTTCAAGTAATTCATTATCTTCATTGACACGGAGAAAGTCCACCAGTTTGTAAGACATGCATGTAATATGATAAAGCCCAACTCACCATTAATTTCAAGTAGCTTATTTATTTCATTGACACAGAGAAAGTCCACCAGTTTGTAAGACATGCGTGTAATATGATACAGCCCAACTCACCAATAATTTCAAGTAGCTTATTAATTTCATTGACACGGAGAAAGTCCACCAGTTTGTTAGACATGCATGTAATATGATACAGCCCAACTCACCAATAAATTCAAGTAGCTTATTATCTCTTTTGACACGGAGAAAGTCCACCAGTTTGTTGGACATGCATGTAATATGATACAGCCCAACTCACCAATAATTTCAAGTAGTTCATTATCTTCATTGACACGGAGAAAGTCCACCAGTTTGTTGGACATGTATGTAATATGATAAAGCCCAACTCACATATAATTTCAAGTAGTTTATTAATTTCATTGACACGGAGAAAGTCCACCAGTTTGTTGGACATGCATGTAATATGATAAAGCCCAACTCACCTATAATTTCAAGTAGTTTATTAATTTCATTGACACGGAGAAAGTCCACCAGTTTGTTAGACATGTATGTAATATGATACAGCCCAACTCACCAATAATTTCAAGTAGTTTATTAATTTCATTGACACGGAGAAAGTCCACTGGTTTGTTAGACATGTATGTAATATGATACAGCCCAACTCACCAATAATTTTAAGTAGTTCATTATCTTCATTGACACGGAGAAAGTCCACCAGTTTGTTGGACATGTATGTAATATGATAAAGTCCAACTCACCAATAATTTCAAATAGTTCATTATCCTCACTGACACAGAGAAAGTCCACCAGTTTGTTGGACACGTATGTAATATGATAAAGCTCAACTCACCAATAATTTCAAGTAGTTCATTATCTTCATTGACACGGAGAAAGTCCACCAGTTTGTTGGACATGTATGAAATATGATTAAGCCCAACTCACCAGTAATTTCAAGTAGTTCATTATCTTCATTGACACGGAGAAAGTCCACCAGATTGTTGGATATGTATGTACAATAATAAAGCCAAACTCACCTATAATTTCAAGTAGTTCATTATCTTCATTGACACGGAGAAAGTCCACCAGTTTGGGCATACAACGTAATGTTGATAACACGTCCACCTGTTCAATACAGTTACATAAAAAAAAATGTTTACATACCACCCCCCTCTCTCTCTCTACCTCTCTCTCTCTCTCTCTCTCTCTCTCTCTCTCTCTCTCTCTCTCTCTCTCTGGTATTCTGTCCCACAGTTACGGTTCAGTTTAAGACCAACTTTCTGGGGACACAGTGAACCAATATACATACAGAAGAGAATCGATTGTTTTCTTGTTCTTCAGGTTCCAATAATGTCATTCTTTCCATTCATAAATTATAAAAAATGAACGACAAAGGGAGAAATACAAAAAAAAACTGTATGGGGACTTCGTCCATCAACGCTGAAAGAGAGAAAGTGTCTCTCAGTTTTCAGACACTTTTGCGGGGTCGTTTAGCAAAAGAGAAAAATGCCCTGTGGGGACTCAAGTAGCAAACATGGTGGAGACTTGTCCAACAACACACAAGGAGAGAACACATGTCTCAGAATTCATAGAAATTTTGTGGGGTCATAAAAATGTCAGTCTCTCACGTCCGCAGAAAACCTCTCATAATGGATTAGTGGAAGTACAGTTAAACCTGTGTAAGTGGTCACCTCTATTAAGCAGCCACCTGTCTTAAGCAACCATATTTTTTATTTCCCATTTCTATGCTTTATGAATAAATTAACCTGTATTAAGCAACAACCTGTCTTTAAAGGCCACTTTTGCTCCTTCTCTTGACTGGCTGCTTAAGAGAGGTTTGACTGTATTTGTATAGTTTCTAGAACATTATAGGATATATGATGGTGAATGTGTGGGGTGGGGTAAAAGATTACAGGCTGTAAATATAGTGGATATATATACGGTAGCATATCACAGTGAAAGGTGGGTCCTTAATTTGAAATAGAGTGCAACTGAGAATGGGCGGGGTGCGTTAGGAAGGACATTTTAGAATGTGATCAAAGGCTGGCATGGTGGGTTTTCTGCCCAGAAATTTCATTTGAATGAGTTGTTGACAGCTGACGACATATTAAGGGTGATACCAATTGATGACTTTGAGCTCTGCTAATGAAAACAGGAGTAAACTATATTTAGGCTTGCTCTCTGTTGATTCACTTGACCAAGTGGAATGTGTTTGTTAAGGTCCTCAATTTACCAAACACTTTCATTCGATTGCAAGTCAAGGATTTAAACCTAGTTACATTGAACTGTTGGTTGTAGCATGCAGATTTGGTATGTGAAAATGTAGTCATGTAGATAAGCTTAGGCTGTTATTCGAGCAAAACAAGAAACAAGCCCGTCTGATTAGCAAAATAGGGAGAGTGTATGTCTACGGACTTCGGGATCGTGAGTTCAAGGTGCATGCTTTCCGCGACAATTGGGTTGAAGACATTGTGTCTAAGGCCTCTCGTCCACCACGGCTGATTCAAGTGGAGAAGTTGGCAGTAACTTGCGGAGAAAAGGTTAGTACTGGTACAGAACCCAGGAATACTGGTTAGGTTACCAGGACTGAAATACTGTTGAACAAGACTATTGCCAACAATAAAAGTCCCCTAACGAAGGGGGCATTTGTCATATTTGCTGCCATAGGAACCAAATTTTTTATGGTGAAATTAAATTGAACGACTTTTATATTCTCCAAATAACTAACCATCTATAAACTAGATTACATGAAAATATCTCTTGTACTTTTAAAGTTAACACAGGATCTATCTTTTGTGACTGATGGATGGAATTACAGATGGACGAACAGACAGACGAACAGACAAAATAAAATGATGTGCATATTCTTCATATTGCTTTCTATCTATGTTCCAGGTATCATGAAAAATATCTTGTACTTTTAAAGTTATGGCAGAATCCACCATGTTTGACTGACGGATAGGCAAACAGACGAATGAAGAAAATAAAATAACACGCATGTTTTCCATATTGTCTTCTATCTATTTCTTAAGTTTCATAAAAAAAACTATTGTTCTTTTTAAGGTATCGCAGGATTCACTATTTTTTTGTCATATTTTTGGACCATTTGTTGCCATAGCAACCACATTTGTTGCCATAGCAACAATATGAAGTAAGTGCGTATTCTCCATTTTGCAATCTATCTATGTTCCAAGTTTCAAAAAATATCATATGCTTTTAAAGTTATTGCAGGATCCCACTTCTCTCTGTGAATTTTGTCATATTTTTAGACTATTTGTTGCCATAGCAACAAAACAAAATAAAAGAACGTGCATGTTCTCCATATTGCTATCTATCCATTTCCAAGTTTCATGAAAAATATCTAGTCCTTCTAAAGTTATCGCAGGATCCCTATTTGTGTGACGGTCTGACAAGGGGGGGGGGACCATAAGTCATCATAATCATTGTTTTCATCATCATCATCATTGTTTTTTATCATCATCATGGTTATCGTCAATTGTTTAGACGTTCTAAACATCCCTTGTTTGTTTGTTTTTTTATCACACATAAAAGTCGCTCTAGATCCAAACCTACGCCTTTCCTTCAACGATTTACTCATATTTATATTCTCTATGAAATTTCACCAGTATTAAGTAAAAATCAGTTAAGAAAAACCTGTGTGTGCAATAATGTGTAAATAGATGTCGGCTATTTACACGCCTGTGACGTTTGTGTCTGCTTGGCGCTTTTTGTTCGCAACTCTCTTTATCTACATAAATATAGAAATACATCGACTTTTGTCTCGATGCGCACAGAAATATTCATTGTCCTTAATTTCCTGCAGACAAAAGGCGACATGTTGATAAAATTTGACGTGTTTCTATTTTTTCTGCGGACAAAATGCGTCAAACGGACAAAAAGCGCCTGTACACACAATCGTTTTGTCATGATATTTAGGAAAAGTGATCATGCCTCCTGGTATGACATATCATAATATTTCAATATTCAAAGGAATCCAAGGAACATTTTTGTTAAATTATTTTTAACTCGGGCCAGCAGTTTCTGACAAGAAGATTGTTAAAATTTTCACTATACAAATTTAGGGGAAAGTAACCACGTTCTCTGGCAGCCATGTCCTTCAACAAATCGGAATAATTTGAACTATCTTGGTAGAGGATCTTCCCAAGGAATATGTCTATGAAATTATTTTGAAATCGGACTGGCAGTTTCTGAGACTTTTTTTAAAGTTTATCTTTGCCGTTGCTATGGTAACAAAAGTTCCGCATGGAACAGAATTCTTTGAATAACTTTGGTACAGGATCATTCAAAGAACATCAACGCCATGTTTCATTAACTTCCACCAACTGGATTCAGAGATGTCATTTGAAGAAAAGTGTGGTCTGACGGACGACGTTCAGTTACCCTTATAAGTGTCGTAGGGACACTATCATCATTTTAATTTAATAGAAGGGAAATATTCTTGATGTGTTGCTGGGTTTTAAGGATTTGACCAGGGAGTCCTATATAGGGCTATAGGGTCTTTTGGATACCTAAACCCAGGGTTACATGTAACTAAAATGTTGGGACTTTGAAAAAAAATGATGTTCTTGGGTCCTGAGTTAAGGTCTTTAAAAGCTTTCTAGACCCGGATAGTGCAAATTACAGGTAGTTACGAGGTTTTTGAGGTCCCCTGGGATGGGAAACCTAAACCCAGCAAAAAAAAAAAAATAAAAATAAGCAAAAAGATTGGCATATGGGGAAATCCCAACCTCACGATTTGGGTTAGATAATTAAATGACATATATATTACTGTATGACTTGGGTTAAATTTGAATGTATTATTAGAAAGATAAATGGATAAGAACCACGAAGGTGATTTTCACCAATTTTTTTGACTGAGTTATGGTTCTTGAAAGTTGGGGGTAAATAATCATTTTTTTTTTATGATGGTGTCACTTAATTAGGGAGTTATGGTTATTATCTCAATAATTAGGAGGGTCCGAGATCGCTTATCAGGGGCAACCCTTGGGGTTAAGGTAGGGTTAGATAGGGGATATTTCACTATAAAAATATTCGTCATGCAAAAACAATGTTATGAAATTTTTTTTTTTAAGGTGTACATGTTCAAAATGTTATTTCTCAACATTGCGATTCTTGATCTTTATAAACTCTTTACCAATGAATGGATTGCATCCTACCTTGTACCCAACCGTCAAGGTCAATCTTCAATTTTCGTTCAAAGCCAAGGCAAAAAAAAAAACGCGTTTAGATAAAGAAAAGTATATTTAAACTTCAGATCTCGCCCTCGCAATCTATCGAAATCCATAGAACATGAATAAAGGAACATTTATGGAACATTTCAGAGCAATGTGTTCACAAACGACAAAGATATGAACGATTTTCCGATTTGTTTATGACTTTTTTTAGGGACAAAATTACTAAAATCAATGAATTTGGGATCATTTTCAGATGACCTTGAATGACATTTCTATGTCATTGGGTCTAATATGTTTGATACCATGTTGAAGGGCTTGAATGGATCTTTCTAGAAATATATAGTTTTATAGCTTTGTGGAACGGCATGTACCTCTATGGAGACTCTAACATAGCCTAAAATGGAAAAATCGGCCAAATATCGATTTTTGGAATCAATTAGATAGAAAAGTAAAAGATTTTTTTAAAACGGTTAGAACAAACTGGCCTTTATTTGACGAGATCTAGTTAAAAAATAAAATTCGACTCCAAGTCTTATATTCAATTTTTGCATGTGCACTTGCTCGTGCTTCAGATTAATTAACAAAACTCGATGCTACTTTGTCAGGCTCGTCAAGACCTTTCCAACGATACCCAACTTAAAAAAATCGGATCCGAAATGGCCTCTCGGCATAGGTTCGATCCTTTTTTGGCCCGACGGCTGACCATAGGTCAGTTGGGGTTAAGGTTCTATTGGTTTAACGGTTTGAGATAGCCATATAGTTTCAAAACAAAAATTGGTCAGTATTAAATTTTCTACATCATATATCAACATTACCCAAATGCACGTGGCTCTCATTTTCTGGCACGTGCTACATTATAATCTAAGCTCCAGGCCTGCTGGCGATCACTGACGGCCATTTTTTTTTCAAAAAAAATGAGATCAACCTGAAGAGCTACTCAATACCTGTCGAACCCTGTGTCCGGGTTAAAAACGTCACAAGAATGACGTCAGTAATGGGGTTTGAACATGGAACCCCAATTAGCGTCATATTTTAACCCGAGTGGCACGTGTTGGCACGGGCCGTTTTGGACTAAATGAAGACAGATAGCTGATCACTCTAAGAACAAAAGTTGCTCAGAATAAGGTGTTCTACAACATATATGAAAAAAAGTCAATGCACGTGCCTCTCGATTTCTGACGCGTGTTACCAATTTTTGACCCGAGCTATTTTTGTACCATTCTTTAGCGGAATATGTGTTGATTCTTGTTTTAACCACAAATAAGTTTGCAAAATTCATTAACAACCCGTGCAATACGTGTTAACATAGTACCTAAGCGCAGAAATCAATTTTATTTTCACTCATTTTGCTGTAGCGCATGGGGTTCGAACATACACGGTTGATTATTGGTAGTCGTGTCATTCGTACAGGGGACATCTAGGTACAATCTCGTACTCAGATTGATGTTTATATGTATAAATTGTGATTTATCCTCGCGCTTTGAACCAGTCATTTTGGCGAGCAGGATAAGATGATTATTAAAAACATAAAAGATGATTACGCATTTCTGTGATGAATAATGAGTGATGAATGAAGATGATTTCAATAAATAAGAAGAGGATTTGTAGTTTATACAAAGAAAGTATTTTTATTTCAGTTTGTATACACCGATTGCAGCCATATATTACATAAACCTATTAATGGTTTATAATCAGTGCATGTAATTACTTATGTAAAATGAGGTGCACCTATGCTTGTTTACCAATATTTTAAGCCAAATAACACTGCTCATAACGCAAATTTCTTTGCTTATATTGTCGGCAAGATTCGACCTAAATATGAACTTTCGATAAAATTTAATTCTATCTAAAGAGGTGTCTGTACACACTAATTGTGTGTGGTTACAATGGTAGAATACAATTGATAGTTATCTTATGTAACCGTATATCCAGCGTACCATCAGTAATTGTCAATAGTAAACCATCAACAAATTACAATGTGCTGTAAAACCCCAAACATAATGTTTGGTGGCATAGGTAAACTGACCTATAATGGTTACGCTGCAATGGAATTTTTTATATTTTACTAGATCCTTCTTTTTTTAAAATCTGAGACTGTACTCATCTACCAAGTCCTGGGTATAAGCCCCGAAAGGAGGCAAAATGTGCGCGTTTTTTTAAAATATTTTGACTTGATGTAGTACCCGGTCCCATTGAGATTATTCACAGCCTTCCCATTTTTCCTAGTTTGAGCCCTGGCCCAGTTCTTAACTGACTGATCTTCCCCGTCTTAATTTAAGTTAAATAATTCCAGCCTCCACTTCTAATATATGACCAGGTGTGGTCTGGAGCGCTCTGAGGGCTAACTTGAGGGTCTTATTTTGGATGTTATCTAATTTTTTAAGTATTGAAGGAGTGCACGAGAACAGATTTGAGCTCCATAGTCTATTTTTTTACATATAAGAGATTTATATATAAGAGGCTATGTTTATCAGAGCCAAAATCTGTACTTCTATGCATTCTCATCAAATTTAAGTCTCTTTCACACCTGATCATGATGTCTTTTATGTGACGGTGAAAATTTAGTTTTCTATCTAAAAGCATGCGCCAGGCCCCGCTCAGTCGGTTAGGCGTCTGACTATGAATCCAGAGGCCGTGAGTTTGAATCCCAGTCCCGCAACAGTCTCCATGATGAATGATATACGACGTTGTGTCTCATCATCATTCATCTCTCACCACTGTTTCAATGGGAAAGTTATCAGTTACTTGCGGAGATGGGGTATGCTCGAGTACTGTTTTATCACAGGAAACAGTGGTTAGGTTAACTGATCATATGTTAGCCTGCGATGGCATAAAAATGACACTAATATTCAATCAATCAATCAATCAATAAAAGCATGCCTAAAAATTTGATGATTTTTTTTAATATGATCGCTGTGCCACCTAAATGTACGTCGACACTGTTGATTTGAATTTCAAAAAATAATACCCACTTTTTTAGACTGACTAATTTTAAACCCCATTCTTTGGCCCTACCCAATATAAGGTCAAGTCCCGATTGAGCTCTAATTTGTAACAGGTTTAAATTGACCCCTTTAGCCATGTGCCAGAATCATCAGCAAATTGACTGGTAACCATGCATGTCCCCTCTAGTGTAGCAGGTAGATCATTTATCAAAATAGAAAAGAGTAGAGGAGATAATATAGCCCCTTGAGGGGTTCCTCTTTCTACTGATTCAGTATCTGAAAGGGATCCCTTTTCTAAGATTGTTTTAAAGTTTCCATTACATACATATAGGGAAAAGTGACCATGTCCCCTGGTGGCCATGTTTTTGACAAATCAGAATATTTTAACATTCTTGGGAGAAGGTCACCCAAGCAACATTTCTGTGAAATTATTTTGAAATCCAGCCAATAGTTTCTGACAAGAAGATTTTTCCTTTCAACAACAATTGTTCTGTATGATATGGAATTCTTTGAACAATTCTGAAAGGGGTCCGCTTAAGGAACATTCCTGTGAAAATTTAGTTGAAATTGGCCCAGTGGTTTAGGAGATGTCATTTGAAGAAAAGTGTGGACAGACGGACAGTGAGTGATCACAATAGCTCACCCGAAACACTTCGCGCTCAGGAGAGCTAAAAAGTTAGAAGACAGTTAAACAGATTTTTTCATGTACATTTATCTTTATACTATAAAAATTGTCACTTTTTAAATCCAAAATAAGAGGGGGGGGGGGGGGGGGGGGTCAGAAAGTTTGTAGACTTTTGCTATAACTTATTTATCTCAATTATACAATGCACAATAGTGTTAATGTATTTACAATAAATGTATATGGGACATATTTTGAAAATTTTAGCATGATTCATCAACTATTAAGAAAATAAGGCACTATTCAAAGCATAGCAGTTAGATATGTCGGGGCAAAATGATGACGTATTCAACAAAAAACGACGTCAATATTTTTAACAGGTGCTTTTGCATCAAATTTACTGAGTCGCTCTTCTCAAAATACTCTCCTCCATGGGCTATACGTTTTTGCCACCATTTACACCATTCAGTGAACATGTTAACAAAATCAGAAGATGGTATACTCGACACAAAATTCTGTAAAACATGCTTTGATTCCAATATGCCTTCAAATCGACTTCCCATTTGCTCTTTTTAATGACTAATTCCCGGCCATCTCAAAAACATTAATTTTGTGATATTTAAACACTAGAGACCTTGAAACATTAGATTATCGTATATACTTTTGTTTCTCTCTATGAGCAGGTGTATTACCTGATATGGAGCAGAACTTTACGGAATTGCGGTATTTCGCGTGCTTATCCATTTTCAAGTGCCCCAACGTCATTTTGTTTCAAACAAAATGGCATACTGTAACATCATAATATTGCAGTAATTTTGCAATGCACATAGTTGGTGTAACAAGCATACAATACAGCACACATTGATATTTTTTATTTAAAAATAAAACGCGTTTTGGCAACGCTACGCTCGTTTGAATAGTAGCGGTAGGAAAAAAGCAAAAACTGCCCGACTACGTAAATCAACGTTTCCATAGTTACTATAGAATATAAACTAATGATGAAAAATTATCAATTTTTCGCAAAATTATGCAAATATATAGTGGCACATGCCCCCTGAGAATTATTAGAATACAATGATAAATAAAAAAAAGATATGGCAAGTCTACAAACTTTCTGAACCCCACCCCCCCCTCATACATACTGTCAGCAAAAATGAAACTTTGCATTTAAAACAGTCTACTTATAAAGGTCAATAAAGAAATGAAGAATTTTTCAGCATTCTTAAAGAAGTTGCAATGGTTACAGAGTATAGAAGTTGTTAATGCAACAGTTTACAAAATGAAAAAGCTTCAAATTTGCCAACAGTTTTAAAGTACAACAAGCTTTAAATTTACAATGTACCGTATATTCTCTTATTAAAGCATTTTAAATAATGATAAAAAACAGAATGATGGAATTAACTAATAATGTCTTTTGACTATTCAAAAACTATAAATCACATGTCCTAACTACATTAGTTGAATTCTAGAAGGATATAATACCAAGCAGTTGCACAAGTAGTTGTCAATGTACACACATAAATATATTTAGCTGACCTAGAGAGTAGTAATATGAAGTCCTTGTAACAAGAGTTGTCAGAAGACAACAAAGCTCGCCGATGGGATAAAACTCACCACCAATGAAAAGATTGATATTGGAGGCAAACACCAAAACTTAAACGCGTCTAAACGCAAAAGGTTAACCTGGGGGTCTACAGAGGAAAAATTAGGTCTTAAAGGGCCATACCTCTGCCAAAATGTAACCCAGAGTTATGGTTCTTGTCTGTGTGTTTCATTAACGATGGTGAACACACATGCAAAGTTTCATTCATATAAAATGAGTGGTTGCATAGATATCTTACATGATAAAAAACTTTTTAACCTGAAAAATTAAGTCCAAAAAGGGCCATAACTGTGCCAAATGCAACCCAAAGTTATGGTTCTTATCTCTGTGTGTTTTAATGTGGTGGTGAACACACATGTTCTTGTCTGTGTTTCATTAACGATGGTGAACACACATGCAAAGTTTCATTCATATCCAATGAGTGGTTGCATAAATATCTTACCAGATAAAAAACTTTAACCTGAAAAATTAAGTCGAAAAAGGGCCATAACTGTGCCAAAATGCAATCCAGAATTATGATTCTTGTCTCTGTGTGTTCCATTGATGATGTTGAAAACACACATGTGAAGTTTCATTCACATCCAATGAGTGGTTGCATAAATATCTTACCTGATAAAAAACTTTACCTGAAAAATTAAGTCGCAAGTAACTGATAACTTTCCCACTTGAATTAGTGGTGAGAGACGAATGATAATGAGACACAATGTCGTATATCAATCATCACGGAGACTGTTGCCGGGCAGGGATTCAAACTTTTTAGAATACAAATAATATCATTTACAATGTGACATAGTTTTGTCTCGAACAACTCAGTATAGATGAAAGAGTATTGCAGATACCCCGATTTGTATCGTTTGAAATATTTTGAACAATGCTGATAACGTTATGGACAAATTTAAACATAAGGCACAAAACATTATTTGTCATTTACCTTTCTTTGTTTTGATCCATGCCAAATATGAATCAAATTGATCAGGAGTTTTTGATCAAAACCAAACATAAAGCCAAAATAGGACCATAAACTCACCAAAAATTAGTTGAGTGTGACCAAAATTTTACTTTAGTATAAACCTACAACCAAAATATGAATCAAACTAATTATACATTTCAAAAGTTCTTAATCAAAGAACAACTACTTGCAGAGACAGGTGGACTTGAGTAACAATAAATGCCCCTTTGCTTTGCCCCTTTGGGGGCAATTAAAAAATGAATCACCTATAAATGACTCCATTCTTTCATCTAAGTTTCAACTAATTCCGAATCAACAGTTTTGGAGAGCTATTTGCAAAGCACATATGCCCCCAAATGATGACCTGTTGGAAATGGTTTTCCATCTAAAGGTCATTGTGACCATGACATACTAACCGTAAAACAATCGTGTCATCTACTGGCCACAATCATTCATTTATGAAGTTTGACAGTTTTATGTTCAAGCATTCTTCAGTTATTATTTCAAATCAAGGTCACCATGACCTTGACCTACCAACTGAAAAAAGCTACAGGAGTCATCTGCTGGTCATGATCAATCTGCCTACCAAGTTTCAGGAGTCTTGGCCCAAGCTTTCAATAGATATTTGTCAGAAACTGTTTAACTGTTCAAGGTCCTGTGACCTTTACCTTTTACCTAATGAAACTAAAATCAATAAGGGTCACCTACTGGTTATGACCAACCTGCCTACTAAGTTTGAATAACCTAAACCCAAGCCATCTCTACGTTTTGCCTGGAAATCATTTTACTGTTAAATGTACCTGTGACTTGCCCTTTCTCTTGTTATTGATTGTAAACCACTTGGTCTATCGACTGACAAACCAACCTACCAACAGTTGCAGAAGAATATACCCCTCTTATTCAAAAGGGGAGGGGGAATAGTAAAAAGGGAGGTAATTAAAATAATTACAAAATGTGCTTTTATGCAATGTCCCCATTCTTATTTCAAGTGTCAACTGATTTTCAATAATAGTTTTAGAGTTATATTTCAAGAGGTAAAAATTATAAAGTGAAGTAATATAAAAAAAGAGATAAGTCAGAGATATGGTTCTTACAAAATACACTTTTTTATTTTGTTCACTTAATAATATTTCATTCCTTCTAGACGGCTTCTTCTCCATTGCAGATTTTCGCACAAGGACCGCCAGAGCATATATCTCTTCCATTGTCCATCTTTTTATGTACCTATAAAAAAGACAATAGAAATTTTATTTTGGAAAATATAACTGAAGTGTCATCTACAATTATGGCCCTATTGTGGGGACATAAAAAAATAGCACAGATGTATCACTCTTCACATACAGTTTAATTTACCTAATGAAGTCACATGGGTCCAGGTCTACAGTTTTAGAACAAGGTGTTTAAGGTGTTAATCAAATTGGAAGGAGGTAGCACAATTATGGCTATTCTGTCAATCAGTAAACTACAAACTACAAGTAAGAGCACACAAGTTAGTATAAAACTTTTTCAATAAAAGACTTGTAGGGGATTGCTAAACACAAATAAATTAACTTGAGTTAAGGTTCTTAAACTCTGTACTTCCTCCCAATATCTTCTATCACTGTGTGAAGTTTCAGCATTAGTTTTTAAATTATGCTCTGGACGAATGTGTGACTGACAGACTGACAGATGGAATAACAAATTTTGGACTACAAATTTACCTTTTTGGAGCATAATGAACACTTATTTGTACACACATTTTGTCTGTCTCGACTCTCCAGTACTGTTGTTTTCTCCACTACTGCTGTTTGTCTGTCTTGACTCTTCTGTCTTGACTCTTCACTACTGATTTTTCTTTGTTAGCACTTCTCTTGTGTAGTATTCATCCTGATCTCCAAAAATATTGAATTGAAAGTTACATGTAAACTCAACTAAGAACTGAACTAACAACAAAAAGAAGAAAATTGTTTGGGGTCTCACTTTTTGACCATAAAGACATTAATTGTTTTGATAATTTATCTTTATTCTACAGCTTGTATACAGTAATTAATGCAAAAGTCAATAGAAAAATTGCCTTGTATGTTGAAATAGGTATAAGATTTAAGGTACAGTACAAAATCTTAAACATCAACCATATGAAGTTTCAATCCAATATCTCCATTTAGAATATTGCATCTAAATGAAA